>JAEANM010008648.1:0-16872 GCA_017656035.1 Myanophis thanlyinensis
AATCTCCTGGGTCATTTGTTGTGTTGTGGTCTCTTGTCTATCAGCCTCCTGTGTTGTAATGGCTTGGGAAATGGGCTATGTGATGATTTTATGAGTTCTATTGTTGTGGTATCCTGGGTCTTGTGCTGTGATCTCCTGGGTTGTTTGTTGTATTGTAACTTCTTGAGTTGTTGTGGTGTGATTTCCTGAGTTTTGTGATGTGATGTCCTGGGCGGGTGGCTGTGATGTAGCATTCCGGGCTTTGGTTTGGCTTTGAGTTTGAGAATTGGTTTGTATTCTTGGCATGTTTCAGTTTGTTTGGTTTTGGGGTCGGTGTGTGTGACAGCTGGCGATGCAGCCATGGTCTGGTTTCTGGACGGTGGTTGTCTTTCATTTATAGGATAGGTTTGGGTTTTGGTCTGGTGAGGGGGATTGGTGGAGGTGTCTTGTGTAGTTTTGGGTCCGATGTTGGTTTTCGTGAATGGGACTCGTTTGTTGGTGAGGGCTAGTTTCCAGATGTCTGGTAGGTGGGAGGTGTCATCACATTTATTTATGTTATGGGGGTGTTTCTCTATTTCAATGGCTTCCCTGATTATTCTCTTGTTGAAGTGTTCAGTGTTGGAGATTAATTTGGTTTCCTCAAAATTAATTTCATGTCCACAGGAAGTGTTTTCTTCTTTTCTGACTGCATTCTTGTGTTCTGCGATGCGTGCATTTATTCTCCTGTTGGTTTGTCCAATGTATGTGGCTGGGCAATTATTGCATGATATTTCATAAACTCCTTGGTTTTCTAGCTGGATCTTGTCTTTAGAGTTTCTTAGGATGTTGGCTATTTTTTGGTCAGTGCTGAAGACTGTCTTGATATTGTGTTTGTGGAGACTATCAGTCTTATACTATCAATCTTATATGGGAAAAGACCCGAACACACCTAGACCTACATACCTGTATCCGTGAAAATCTACGAAAACATAATTAGTTACATGAGCCCAGGGGTATAATAGATTCACTTTTCTAATGAATGAATCCCACTTACATTGCAGGAGATGATGGCAAAATATTCAGAAAAGCGGAGAGTTCATTTTGGAGGATACTTTTCATTTATAGAAAAAAAATAAAATGTCTCTAGATAAAAGCTTCACTAAGCTGATCAAATACATATTTGATTGATTGATACAGGTTCAGGGTTTCAGAAAGCAAACCCTTCTTCTGTCTTAAAATAAAAGAATTTTTTCCATGTTATCAGTTCATCTAGAGGAAATAACTCACACTGTCAGATCAACCGCAAAGTGTGAATGGGTACAATTGCTGAATTGCAAAAGTGGCTTTTTAACATAATTTTGATGACAAGACAAGTTCAGCAGTTATTAAAGGAATTAATCATGGATGGTGGTTCTCTATTTGGTTTTACACTAGAGCACATTCTCCATGAGGGAGGAACAAAAGGTGCCGAAAGGAAAGTTTGAGAAACAAGAAAAGTTTGAGAAACAACTAGTAAAAATGTCTACATGTAATGTGTACAGTGTACAGTGTAGAGTCTTGCAGCATTTAGTCCTTTCTGGATGTGTTTGGTTAGGGAAGAGTCCATTTATTCCCCATCAAAGTATCCATCATATATCTATCTTGATTGACAGTTATAAAAGAATCGTAGAACTGGAAGGGACTTCAGAGGTCTTCTAGTGCTACCCACTGCTCAAGACAGGAAACTTATACTTCTCAGTCAAATGGCTGTCCAGTCTGTTTTTCAAAACCTCCAGTGATGAAGAACCCACAACCCTAGGAAGCAAGCTATTCCATTGATTAATTGCTCTCACTGTAAGAAAAGTGCTCCTTACTTCTGTGCTTGATCTATCTCTGATAAGCCTCCATTGATTACTTCTGGTGCCCTAGAAATTATGTCAAATCCCTCTTCTTTGTGACAGCCCTTCAAGTACTGGAAGCAGCTATCATGTCCCCTCAATCCTCTTCATTAGGCTAGACATAACTATGTCCCTCAACTGTTTGTCATAACATTTAGCATCCAGACTCTTTACTATCTTTATTTTTCTCTTCACTTTCCAGTCACAATCATTTTTGTATTGTAGTGACCAGAACTGTACACAGTATTCCAAGCATGGTCTCACCAGCATGGTGTAAAGCAGCCCCACCATTTCTTGATGTCTTTGTTGATGCAAGCTAGGATTGTATTGGCCTTTTGGTAGATGCAGCACATTGCTGGCTCAAACTTAAGCAGTGGTCCACTAGGACATCTAGAACCTGCTCATAGTTACTATTGTTCAGCCAGGTACTACCTAGTCTATATCTATGCATCATTTTTGTGTGTGTAAATGCAGGACCTTATTTTTCTCACCACTGAACTGCATCTTATTGGGTAGTGCTCAAGCTCAGAGTTCCTTCTGAACTTTGAATTTATCTTCCAAACTATTAGTAATTCACCACCACCCCAGCTTGGGTATCATCTACCAATTTGATGAGTTCCCCTTTTATTCCCTCATCTAGATCATTTAGGAAGATGTTGAAGAACACTGGGTCCAAGACTTGAGGTGACTTACTGCATACTTCTCTCAACATAGATGTAGGTTTATTGAGGACTACCTGTTAAGTGTGGTCAGTTACTTGACAACCCATTTGGGGTGGTACTCTTATTGTTTTATCTTACTAAGAAGTAGCCTATGGTCTACTTTGTCAAATGCCCTGCTAAAGTTTGAGTATACCACAGCATTTCCCTTATCCACTGATTTAGTTGCCTTATAAAAAAGGGCAATAAACTTTTTGACAAACCCATCTTGGCTTACAGAAACCATCTTATTTGTTTCTAGGTACTCACAAATTCTCCACTTAATTATTTTTCCAGAATTTTCCCAGGTATTGAGCTCAAGTCAATTGGCCTACACTTTTCTGGATCTTTTCTCCACCCCTTTTTTATATTGGAACTACAGCAGCTCATTTCTAGTCCTCTGGTATTTCCCTTGTACTACATGAGCTTCAAAAGATTACATTCAACGATAAAATTACACCTGTCAACTCCTTCATAACTTCATAAAATTTTGGATTTTTAATGAAACCAAAGGATTCATCTGCATCCGTTGTCTTTCCTCTTCTACACATTTCCAAACAGAATGCTTTAAGAGGAATAGGGCAAGATTGCTGCAGACATTTGTGCATCTCCCTCAGTTCCTTCCCATGCTTCTTCTCCTACATCTCATTCTTATCTCAAGCTTAATTAAATGTATTTATTTCATTTAAAATATTTGTATGGTTTCTCATTTTACAGCAACCTGATTGGCTCCCCATAGTAAAACTACAAGAAAGCATAATACCGATGTGCCTCAATCATCCTGGCAGGGTGCCTCCAAACCCATCCACAGGTTCCCATCACTCTACCCCAGTGCCTGGTACAGCCAGATTTCAATGGCTTTCCAGAAGGCTAAGAGTTTTTATGGGGGGGGGGCGTGTCTGCTGGATTGCCAGAGAGAAGGTGGCCCATAAGTTAGGGACAGCCCCAGAAAAGCCAAAGACTTCTGAGGTCCCACTTAGATAGCAATATTTCAAGGAAGGGATCTATCTATCTATCTATCTATCTATCTAATCTAATGGGATGGGCAGATACCCGCAAAGACAGGTCCCTCCAAGGAGTTCTGAGAGATCCGCGTTGGGACGCCGAGTTCCATTTGAGAATTCCCAGAGGGCTTTCCTCTCTCCCACGCGATCCCCGTTCTTTTCGAAACAGAAGAGAAAAGGAAAGAAACTTGTGGAAAGCGCTGAGAATTGGGGTTTTCTCTCTCAAAACCTCACCCTCACGCGTTGCCGAATTCAAAGCAATAAGGAGAATTATGAAGCGACTCCCATTTGAAGGTGAAAAAAATAAGTTAGAATGGCTTTTAATAGCCAAAAAAGAACCAACTACCGAAGAATTTGCCACAGGCTCAGAAGTAGAAACTCGGGGAGGCGGGTCATCATCCAAATCCCAACGCGTCGAAGGAAATCACCAGAAAACCCCGTGGGGCGGAGTCTGAACTAGCACAGAAATCAAGAGCCGGGGCTCCTGCAACCGAGCAGCAGTCTGATGGAGCGGGTTGACGGCACTCGGTGGACTTGGCGCTCTGCCTCCGTTTGCGCCGTGTTCTTGGGGAACATCTGCTTCTTCATCGCCTCGCTCATCGTGCTGGTCCTGAGTCTGACGAAGCAGCCGTCTCCGCCGCACCAGGTACTACGAGGGTGCAAAGAACAGGGAGCCGTATTGTAATGGGGGCCGAGACAGAGCTCCAGCCTTAAACTTGGAGGGTAGAGGGTAGACCACACCCCTCCCTGATGTACCTGAAGAAGCACGGTGGTCAACTTTATTCTGAAAGGGCTAAACCATCTTTCCCCTTCTTTTACAGGTATCTGCTGCTCATCTGGTCCTTAACCTGAATGGAACCAGTAAGTAGATTTCCTTGATACCTGGTTACTAGCTCTGAAGGCCCCAAAGTTTTATCCCCCCCTCAATTGGTATTCTTCAGATGCTTTAGCCCTAGTCCCACCTGCTTTGAATCGTGACTAGACTAGTACTGTAGTTGAATCTAATGAGTAGATGAGTAAAATAATAATGGGAGAATCTCTGGTTATGAGAAGGTTATTCCATGTGGCCTTGGGTATTGATACCTGCTGTAATATTGTGGGAGCTGAATGGGAATAAGTCTCAGACTTTGTTTTATATGCTACTGGAAACCCTAGATAAAGATTATTTACTTATATTCCCCCCATTTTACCCTTCTTGAACTTTCTATTTTTTTTCTTATTTCTATTATCCTTAGTTTGTATTAGTTTTTTATCTTTGTAATTTTAAATGTCAATAAACATTATATAAAAAAAGTAAAGAGCACTTACCTCAGTTGGTGGCATGGCAGCATCCAATCATCTTGGCTGATCTCAGAAGCCAGTTCTGTCCAATATGGATAGGAACTTAGGGAAGAATCATCTGTTAATCTTAGGCCAATAGTTGAAAAAGAATCCTAGAACTGAGCAAGGTTAAACCATTTCCAGGAGTTCAGTAGTGTTTTAAAGACCACTAAGAGGGCCAGTTTGGTCCAGTGATTAAGGAACCAGAGTAGAAGTTGGGAGACTGTGAGTTTTAGTCCCACCTTGGCCATGAAAGCTGGCTGAGTGACTTTGGGCCAGTCACTATCTCTCAGCCTAACTAATCTTGCAGGGTTGTTGTTGTGAGGAAAATAGGAGAAGGAAGGTGTGTTGTGTATGAGAACGTCATTAAGTTATTTATAAAAAAATAATAAAGGTGGGATATTAATAAACAAACAAAAGCTGTGATGTGCACACATATATGCTTATAGTCAGCATGGGTGGTTTGTTTTGTGTGCCATTTTCAGATGTCTCAATGCTTAAAATAAACTTTTTTGTTTCATGGAAGAGTCAGAAAAACAATCATTTGTAGAAGAGTTGTTGGTATAAAGGGACTTTGCATTATTTTGTTGTTGTTTCTTATATAAAATTTTTAATTGTCTGTCACCCCCAAAATTGTGTGAAACTATGTGTACTATCTCTTTACTTTCAGCACTGAAATAGCATCAAATATACCAGGCATCAGGGGCATAGATCTGGATGCTAAATTGTAAAGAGTATGGTGCTTTTCATTCTTTCTGTAGCGTTGTGTGATTTGAGCTCTATCAGACTCAAAAAACTGACCACTTAGAGCTCATTCATTTCAGAACATACTAGCTAAACCATGCTTTTCTGGCAAGTCCTGAATTATATCTATAGTACAGCTAAATTTTTTCAAGAGTGTGTCATCAACTCTTTCTTCTGTTTGTAATATGACTTTAGCAGCTGATCTCTTACATGGACTGACAAGATAGTATAAATGAAGGTTGTGAGCTCTGGAAAATATTTTTAGATTACGATGATGTAAAAAGCCTCTCAAATGGATAGGATAACATAGAAGATCCTTGAAAGGAGAAATCTATTTTATATAAATCATAATTTGAATCTCAGAATTGTGTGAAATATGATTATAACAAACCATGGCTTTGTGTGATACATTTGCTTTATAAATTGATTGATATATTGATTGATTCATTCAATTTATATAATCTCTCATCTTACTTTTATGTGACTCTATAGGCAACTATGTTATATGCAATAGTACAGGTAGTTCTCAATCATTCATTCAGTGACCGTTTCATTTCAAGTTAACAATGGTGCTGGATGAGTGGTGGTTATACCCAGTCCTTGGAGTTCCAGCCATTTTAGCATGCCCTGATCTGGGCACTTGGCAACTGGCTCACTTTTATGATGGATTGCAGTGGTCCATGGTCATGTGACCTTACCTTGTACCCTCTCACCAACCCTCATTTATTCTCACACATTTTCACCATGCTACCCTTGCTCACTCTCCCTAACTCTCGCCATACTTCTCTTGCATCCCTCACACTTCACTGCACCTCTCTCACACCTTTGGGCACACTCACACATCCTCACTGAGCTTCCCTCCCATTCTTGTCATACCTCTCTCATACTACTGTGCATCTCCTCATGCCCTCCTTTTTCTGGCAGCAGCCGCTTACCTGCCTGCTGACCAGTTTGCAAACCACCTGAGACTTGCAACTTTCTGCCAGATTTTTCACTGATTTGGTTGTGATTTGGCAGGAAGTTGCCACACCTAATGATCCTGGGATTCATTAACACCAGTAATAAGAACTGCAGGATTTGTCATTGCTAAATGGTGTGATTATGCTTTATGATCACATTTCTGAATGACAGAAATGACAGTCCCAATTGCCATCGTAAATCAATGAATACCTGCATTCTTTAGCAGGGAACTCTGTTTCCTAAGGCCAAATGCAATTGTTTTGTTTACATTTTACATAGAAAAGTACTTTAGAGTACTTTATAAGTGGGATCTTTCTCTTGGCTGTGCCTGGATCAGATACACCAGGGTTTCTTTCTAACTCTGAAAAACATGATTTTTTTTTTAATAAAGCAAAATGGGTGTGACCTATATATACAACACTAAGCCATAGCCAAATTATGTTGTAGCTCAACATAATTATGTTATGAACCCATTGTATTGTTACCAATCTTAAAAATAGAAAATATATGCATTTAAAGGTATCTCTTAGATTGTAAGGCAGGAATCATTCTTCATACTGAACCTCTTAGATTGTAAGGCAGGAAGTCATATTGTCAGAACCACACCAATAATAACCAGAACAAAGGGTTGGACTTGAAGACCTCCAAGGTCTCTTCCAACTCTGTTATTCTGTTATATGCTAGAAAGTTAAACTGTAGTATTGGATACTAGTTGATGCTTCTATCTGATTCTTTCCTCTCTTTGCAGCTAGCATTACTCGAGGGACATTAGACTGGTTTTACAGTGATGTTGAAGGAGCATTCCTTGGGCCATCGTTTGAATATAGCTCTCAGAAGCTAAAGATTAAAAAGGATGGGCTGTATTGTATCTATGCCCAGATCAATGTTATGCGTCGTGGCTATTATATTAAGAAGACAATGAATGCTGACCTCTATATTCATCATAACAATAAGCCTAGTCCTGCTCTGCGTCTCACTTTGCATTTGCCTGATTCTGTAAATGGATCATATACAAACTCCATATCCCAGATTTATCACTTATCAAGTAATGACATACTCTATGGGACATTAAATGGAACTAGTGAGGCAGCCAGTAATTGGGCCCTCGAAAACTCTGGCAATTTCTTTGGTGTCTTCCAGATTAATGAAAAAAAGACTGTTAAAAAGAGATTGTAATAAATACCAGAATTGAAGGAGAAGCTCAAAAAGAATGATAAAAAAAGCTATAATGCTGAAGATGCAAGTAATGCGGTGGAAAGGTCCTGCACGGACTGCTGAAGCAAACAGACATTCCACTGAAAGTGATTGTGTCTGCCCAAATTGGTCTTATTTGGCATTCATGCAAAAGCAGACAGAGGCATTGATGTGTCGCCCTCCTTCTAACCTCATCTTTGGGTGGAATTTTCAAGGATTTTCTCTCTGGAAAGACCCTTCTGTGATTCTCAAAGCGCTTGTCCAAGGAGTTCTCCATCCCTAGAGAAGAAGCTTGTCCTGAAGATGATAGGATAAAAAAGAACAAAGGTGGAGCTACTAGGCCAAAATCTCAACTAGCTGCTGAAATATTTGTGATGATGACTACACTGCATTGTGGATCAATCTCAGTATTCTAATGAAGTTGGCTTTCAGTATTTTTCTCAAAGAAGACAGATGTATTACACACATGCCCCAAGTTTTGGCTTATGGTCATTCACTCACAGACTCACAGCCTTGGAAAATAGCCACACTCAAGTCACTTTCAACCAAACACTGAGGCACAACCTGTTCTTTAGAATACATAGGGACTTGTTTAATTTCAAATAACAGCAAAACATTATTGGTTATAATATATATTTGCTCTTTTTCACACATACACACACAATCTCACACACACATTGTTTATGATTTGGTACCAACCAAGACTCCAAGGCAGGGGAATAGGGGTACCAGTTGTCATCTGGGAATCTCTGGTAGCCATCAGAGGCATTGCTCCACAAGCTGCCAGTTGTGAGTCCCAGTTCTTGAACAGACAGGCTCATGGGAACAGTTGGGATTGTTACTACTGTATACCAGTCTCCCTGTTATATAGCAACTTCCCTGCATGAGCAGTTGAAGGCCATCTCAGAGCTGGTTGTGGAGCCCCTCAAACTTATAGTTCTGGGGAACTTCAACTTCCTGTTGCTGGGAGGATCCCCAAAGTGGCCCAGAAGTTCCTGACTATATCCATGGTGGCCATGGGCCTCTCTCAGGTCATTCTTAACCTGACATGGGCCAATGGCCATACTCCAGACATGATATTCTTGTCAGAGCAGTACCAATGTGGTCTTTTCTTGACTCCTCTATCACATGATCAGATCACATTATGATGACTTTGAGGCTCTCTGAGGCTACCCTCCTTTGCAGGATCCATCTGTCTGGTACACACTCAGCAACTGATGGACCCAACTGGGTTTCAAAGGGAGATGAGGAAAATACTACTAATTTGCTACATGGTCCTATGGAGGCTCTGGCGGCTGCTTTCTAGGGTGAAGTGAGTGATGCTATGGACATTCTTTTATAGTCCCTGGAGGCTGTAGAGTCCTGAATGGAGAACAGACTTCAGCTGAACTCTGGTAAAACAGAGTTGCTATGGATGGGGCACTCTCTATTCAGGAGTTTATCATCTTTGGTCTTGGATGGGGTTGCACTGCCCTAGACCAGGGGTGCCCAATAGGTCAATCGCGATCAACTGGTCAATTGCGAAGGTCCTGTGGGTCGATTGTGTGGCTCCATCATGGCTTGTGTCCATTTTAAAAAGTTTTTACTGCCTTTTGCTGCACTTTGGAAGTGGGATTGCTCCTGGCTTCTCCTCTTCCAGCTGCTTGCCCAGGAGCAATCCCACTTCCAAAGCACAGCAAAAGGCAGGAAAAACTGTTCAGAATGGACACGAGCTGCATTGAAGAAAGGAAGCCCTGCCCACCCCTTCCTGACCCAGTGGGCAGGGCTTCCAGTAGCTCACAAGCCCAGAAAGTGTGGGCACCCCTGCCCTAGACAGACCTGGTAGGTAATTGGGAGAAGAGGCCCTGGACTCATAGCTCCTGCTCTAAAAGCAGGTGGCAGCTGTGGTTAGGAGGGCATTTGCTCAACTTTGTATTGTGTATCAGTTATGACCTTTCCTAGATAGGGAGGCTCTCTGCTCGGACATGGACAAGATGTCCTGGGCATCTCCTGCTTGGACTATTGCAAGGCATTGTGTATGGCCTACCCTTGAAAAGTATCCAGGAGCTTCAGCTGGTACAAGATGCAACTGTGCAAGTCATCTTGGGTGCTCAAAGAATTAAATATAATTAACTATTAGCATTGATTTTTAATTTATCATTGCCTTTTAAAATGTTATATATGTTTTTATGTTTTAATATTTTATTTGTACACTGTTCAAAGTCCCTCTGTGAGGGAGAGGTGTGGTTTCAAACTTTAATAAATTTTGATAACATTTTGATAAATAAAATAAATCTTTCTGTTTCTTTCCTCCTCTTAATTTCTACAGCTTTCCAAATTCTAAATATCCCTCACTATTAAATATGTCCATCCTATTATATGCCTGCTTCATCTTAATCTATGGTAGTTTCAGTATCATCTCTCAGTTGAATAGCTACAGAGTTGCTAAATGTATTGTTAGGAAACTGCACTAAAATCAAGGGTGTGTATTTTATTCCAACAACAATTCTCAAAATCTTTGATGGCACATTCCAATGTAGTTGCAAAGAAGTTTTAATGACTCCTCTTTCTGTTCACTCTACTTATATCTTTTTAGCTATCTTGAGCACTTGGACTGGCCTCCCTCTTTTTGGAATTTAATTTAGAAATGTTGGTTTCCTGGATAGGGACAAAGAAAAAAGTGGACTTCTAAAGTCTCTTGGTCTGACTTAGAATATATTTCTTAAATGCGTAATTATAGAATTATAATAATATATTCAGTCTAATGCGTACTTGTAAAATACAGTGTTGTATTAATATATGTAATATTTAATTTTTTAATGGTAGTTTTCATTTTTTGGCTATCTGTCTCCTGTCAAAAATCACATTTAAAAAAAACCTTATTTCCCTTTATTCAGCAAAGGACCTCTTTAAATATGTGTTGACAAAATATAGTATTTACTAGTCTTTCCCACAAATTTTTGCTACAATATGTTCTTAAATACCATCAGGTACTCAAAACATTATACAAAGGACATTATACAAAGCTGAAGTCCTATTATTAACTTGTAACCTCTAACCCGCTGCATCTAAGGGTGGTACTACTACTACTAATTTATTAAATTTATATGGTGCTGAACTCCTAGTAAGTTTAGCTTAATTCTTTACTAGGTTAATAAAGATAGTTCTGGGTATAATTATATTAAGTCTCAACAGAGATTTCATTCTGGGATGGGTGACACTGTACTGTGGTGGTTCTCCTCCTTCTTATGGGACCGGTTTCAGTCGCTATTGATAGAGGGCGGGAGATCTAGCCTGTGACCTCTTCTTTTTGGGCTGCTTCAGGGCTCTGTTCTCTCCCCCTTTCTATTTAACATATACATGAGGCTGCTTGGTGAGATGATCCCTTAGGATAGGGTGAGATATCATCAATATGCGGATCATAGCAGCTCTGTAGCTCTACTGCAGACCCCTTGAGTGATGCCATGGATGTCCTATCCCAGTATCTGGGGGCTGTTGGGGACTGGAAGGGTCAAAACCAACTCCAACTCAACCCTTGCAAGATGGAGTGGCTGTGGATATGTGGATCCCACCCCCGGACAAGGATATTCCATTTTTGGTTCTGGATGGGGTGGCATTGCCCTAAACAGATACAGTGGGCAATCTGGCGATCCTTCCTGGATTTGCAGCTCCTCTTCAAAGAGCAGGTAGCACATTGTGGCCAGGAGGGCCTTTGCACACATTGGGTTGTATGCCAGTTGTGCCCATATCTTGATCAGGTGGCCCTAGTTACAGTAACTCATGCCCTTTCAACCTCCAGATTACTGTAACATGTTCTGCATGGGGCTTCCCTTGAAGACCATTTGGAAACTTCAATTGGTGCAGAATGTAGCTGGGTGGATGGTAACTGGTGCCAGATATATGGCACATGTAACAACACTCCTGCATGAGCTGCACTGATAACAAGTGTGCTTCTGGGTGCAATTCAAGGTCCTGGTAGTTACCTATAAGGCCCTACATATGAGCAGGGTACCTGTGGGATCGCCTTTTTCCCCAGAGTTTCTACTCGTCCAATTACATCAAATAGAATGGGCGTGCTTCAGATCCCATCAGCCAAAGAATGTTTGCTGTCGGGGACTAGAAGATAAGCTTTTTCTGTAGCAGCCTCAGCTCTGTGGAACATCCTCTCTTGAGATTAGAATGGCTCCAACCCTGACCCAGCTATGTTCCCAAGGGCCCCACCTCCTGGCTATATCGTCAACAGGCCAGATGTCTTGCTTTGTACGTATGTTCTCAAATTAGATGTTTTAATGTTTTTAGTGTTTCAATTATTATTATTGTTTAAAAAGCATTTTTAAGATTTTAATTGTAAGATATGTTTCTGAACTGTGAGCTATACAGAACCATTTGCAAAAATGGGCATATACCCATAGCAAAAACTGTATTGGGTGAGGAGGGAAAAAATACTACTTTACAACTGCAACAGCTACAGACAATTTTAAACTACCTCAGCAATGGTAGAGAGGAAGGCAATATCATAATGCCATTGTGTTAAAAAATGGTTAATGGGGCATGAGCTCCTTGACTTTACTGTTACAAGTTGGTTCCCTCTTAATTTTTTAAAAAAGTGTTTTCAGACAACTCTATCAGTTGTTGATAGATTTCTGATACAGATTTGCCTGCTTTAATGATTTTTGCTTTGTATCACTGTACATCAAATTAATAGATGTGAACAGTAAACAAGCACATGATTAGACTGCAAGTACTTCATAACATTAGTTCACTAAATAGTTTTTATTTAGCATAGGAATTAGGGAAAGTTACATATATTAACCATGTTTATATCTTTAATCTTGAATAAAGATTACTTTTTTAAAAACAAAATGATGTTTTGTTTTAGTTTTCCAAGTATGTTTCTCAGTATGTTTGGTGAAGCTATGCTGTTATTTTTCAAACAAATCTAATATAAGTAAGACCTCAATAGATCTGCATTTTTATAGCCATAACATTTTAAGAAATGGTTAAATATATTTTTAAATGGTTAAATATAGGTTTTAGAATGCAAATTTTTAGGGGAAAAATCCATGAATATGTGCATAAACACCTACACATAACATGATGTCAGGAGTTGATGCTACTTTACTGTTGGTAATCCTGCTTGCTATAAGAAGCAAGTTCATTCATGTCCACTTTCCCCATTACAAGCTGATATGAGTGATTTTTGCATTCTGCTATAGTTGGAATCACTTCTGCTCCGATATATTCGTCACCCATTAAAATGTGCAGTGCCTGGTGCTACTTCAGGAGAGATGATTCCTTTGCCTCCTGCTTTCTAGTTTTATGGAAGCCTTCAGCAAGAAATAGTCACATAGTGAGTAGTAATGAACAGGCTCTGATTAGGGGGAGTAACACATCATGTCAGAAGTTAGACCTGTATCTTCTGGTACTGAGTTAGAAGCAGGTGCTTAGAAAGTCTGCAGATGCAGTTTTAAGTCTCCTTCTGAGTACAAAACTACTGTAGAAAAATGGAAGTGAAGAAGCATCAAGATCATACAATGAATAATAGATTATTACCATTCCATTGGTGGGCATTATATTGGAAAGAGACCCATGAGTTTATAGGAAGGTATAGAAGCACTGTACAAAAAAGTTCCCCAAAACAATATGTACATTCATTGATCACCAAAATAGAACCAGATGTTCTGAAAATAAATGTCTGAGTGACCCTTAGAAAACATTGCTAAAACAAGACTTCAGTAGTTGAGAAAATCCCAGCAGAACTACTAAAACCTGAAAAGATGATGCAGTCAAAATGCTACATGTGGTTAGGAGGTATAGAAAACCACAGTGAAAGGATTGGAAAAACTGTTTCTATTACAGTATCAAAAAGCACCAAATTATGCTAATTAAGGTAAAGCTCAAAATTTTCTATCCTGACAATAAAATATAGAACAAGAAGTGACAGATACAAAATCTGATTTCATGAGAAGGAGGAGATCACATTGCAGACACATAATGAAGCATGGAAAAGAGAAATGAATTTCAAAAAAGATTTCAGCAGTATAACTTAACACTTAATGGAAACTTATTGATAGTTTAAGTCAGTAGCATCATCAATATAAACAAAACCCATATGGTGCTAACTTCACCAGATGATACATCTACCTAATCACATTAAGGTTGGCAATAATACACACCCCATAGGTAGGTGAACCTGGACCTGCACTAACCTTCCAAGGTCTTCTCCCATCTGAAGCACTCCATTCCTCTACTTAACCTGTGAAGTTGCTTAATGACCACATTGGAGAGAGCATGGATGTGTGTTGTTAAGTGAGATGACCATGTCGTACATCTTACTTAACTGATTACTTAGGTCAGTGGTGGTGGTGAACCTGTGGCATGCATGCCAGAGATGACACTCAGAGCCCTCTCTATGGGCACACGTGCCATTACCCCAGCTCAGCTCCACTCCATTTTTCCATGGCATTTCTCTCTATTGTTTGCAGGGAAACAGAAGTTTCTCTGCAAACAACAAAACAAAACACCAGAAGCTCATGAAAGAAAAAGATTTCACTTTTGCAGAGCTGCCAGTGTTATGATGCCCCACCTCCTGCCAGCAAGCTGGTGTTTGGGTTTCTGACGTGTGCCTTGCGGTTTGGTCCCTAAAGCGTTTGCCATCACTGATTTATGTCTTTATTTTTCTCCATCGTCCCACTGAAAAAAATCATATTAAAAATAATAGAATAACAGAATAACAGAATTGGAAGGGAGGTCTTCTAGTCCATCTAGTTGAGCAGGAGACCCTATACCATTCCCACCAAATAGTTATTCAATCTCTTCTTGAAAACCTCCAATGATGGAGCACCCATAATCTCTGATGGCAAGATGTTCCACTGATTAACTGTTCTCACTGTCAGGAAATTTCTCCTTAATGTTAGGTTGAAGCTCTTTAATAATACTCTGTCCATTACTTCTTATCCTACTCTCAAGTGCTTTGGAGAATAAGTTGACCCCATCTTCTTTGTGATAGCTCCTCAAGTATTGGTAAACCCTATCAAACCCTTCACTAGACTAGACATACCTAGTACCCTCAAGCATTCATTGTATGGTTTAGTCTCCAGATCCTTTTTTATCTTTGTTGCTCTTCTCTGCACTCTTTCTAGAGTCTCAACCTATTTTTTGTATTGTGATGACAAAAACTAAATAGAGTATTCCAAGTGTGGTCTCACAAGTGGAGTATAAAGTGGTATCATCATTTCATGTGATCTTGATACTATCCTTCTGTTGATGCAGTTTAGGACTGGTTTGAATTTTTGATGGCTGCAGTGCACTGCTGGTTCATACTTCCGTTCTTGTCCATTAGGTCACCTAAATTCCTCTCACAGTTACTACTGGTGAGCCAGTTATCATCTACAGCAGGGGTGCCCACACTTTGCAGGCTTGTGAGCTACTGGAAGCTCCACCCACTGGGTCAGGAAGGGATGGGCAGGGCTTCCTTTCTTCAACGTGGCTCATGTCCGTTTCAAACAGTTTTTCCTGCCTTTTGCTGCACTTTGGAAATGGGATTGCTCCTGGACGAGCAGCTGGAAGAAGAGAAGCCAGGAGCAATCCTGCATCCAAAGTGCAGCAAAAGGCAGGAAAAACTTTTTAAA
The DNA here is from genome assembly GCA_017656035.1 of Myanophis thanlyinensis. Taxonomy (NCBI): domain Eukaryota; kingdom Metazoa; phylum Chordata; class Lepidosauria; order Squamata; family Homalopsidae; genus Myanophis; species Myanophis thanlyinensis. The sequence goes on from JAEANM010008648.1 coordinate 15,366, forward strand.
ATGGACATGAGCCATGGTGGAGCCATATGATCGACCCATAGGACCTTCGTGATCGACCGGTTGATCATAATCGACCTATTGGGCACCCCTGATTTACAGTATTTTATATCTGTTCATTTAGTTTTTCTTTCTTAAGTGTAACACTTTATTTTTCTCACAACTGAATTGCATTTTGTTGGCTAGAGCCCAGTGTACAAGTCTATCAAGATCTTTCTGTGTCTTCAGTTTATCTTGTAACAACTTTGTGTCATCTGTAAATTTGACAGGTTCCCCTTCTAGCCCCTCATCTAAATCTTTTATGGATGTTGAAGAGTTATGGGCCTAAGATATAATTTTGACATACCCCACTGCATGCTTCCTTCCATTTAGATGTACTCTAGTTCCATTAAGGACTATTCATTGAGTGTGGTTGGTCTTTATCCTCATCTTCATAGCCTCCAATGCTCTTTTCTGTAGATTGCTCACCTGTGTTTCCAAAGGCAAAGAAAGCACAGAGCTAAGCATTGGAGTCCTCACTCTGCATGGGGTCAAGAACACTGGTTATTGCTGCCAGCAACAGTATATTATACAGAGCCTAAGATCAGACTTAAAAAGCCAGTTTGGTGTAGTGGTTAAGATACCAGGATTGACACCAGGAGACTGAGTTTAAAGCTAGCTAGTGACTTTGGGCCAATCCTTCTCTCTCAGCTCTAGGAAGACAACAAGGGAAACCCACTTCTGAATTCTTGCCAAGAAAAGTGAAGAGACTAGTTTACTAGTAGTTGCCAAGAATAAAAAAAATGATTCAAAATCCTACACATGAAGATGTAAGAGAAATGGTTGCTCTGCCCTAATTTAAGAATTTTATGATTAAAACTAGAATCTTGAAATATGGCCGAACAAACAATTATCTCAATTCCTTAGAGAATCAATCATTAACAGTCCACAGCTATAATCTGGATCAGCTCCAATTTCCTGATAGCCTTGAATGAGCCAAATCCTAACCTTGTAAAGCCATGTTACAAGTGTCACTGTTGTGCTACAGGCATTGTGGTCGATACAGGCAAGGCTTTATAGCTGAATGTGATAGTTCTAGGCATTTCCACAGCAATAATAGTTTCAATTATGATATGTGTTTTTTATGAAGAATGCTTTTAAGAGCCTTTCTAATTTATTTCCTTGGGATTGAGTTACATAACATAAAAAAAATCAAACCAAGTCACTCTTATTTGGGCTGACACCTGGTGGGAAGGGTAGTTTTGTTTTTATCTTTAGTGTTTTTGATTGTTGTGAGCCACTGGATGAGCTGTGTTGCCATAAAAGTCCTATAAAATATGTTTTATTTTATACTTACTTTATTTTATAAAATGTGTTTTATATTTATAATTATTACAGTCACAGACCTGGAGAGCTAATGTTTTAAAACAATAATAAATTATGGTACCTACAGACTTTAAAAATATGCATTGGAAATCATCTCACTTTGGAAAAAGTTCCCAAAAGTGATTCTTCTTCTTCTTCTTCTTCT
>JAEANM010008649.1:0-16870 GCA_017656035.1 Myanophis thanlyinensis
AAAGAATATCACACATCTGTACAAAATTTATGGGATATGACAAAAGCATACATCAGAGGAATAACAATAGCCTACAAGTAAAGAGGAAAAAGGATAAAGATAAAGAGTATAATAAATTGTGAGCAGATGAAACAATTAGAGACTAACTTCAAAGAAACCCTGGGGATGAAAAAATAAAAAATGAAATTTTTTTAACTATACACAAATTGAACCTATCGGAACAAGAGAAACATGCAAGAAATTTAAATTTTAACAATTTTACTTTCAACAGGCAAACAAACCAGGAAAGAAGGTACCGACAGCACACAGATTCAAGATTCAAAATAGACCTATTTCTTTACTCAACGCAGATTATAAAATATTCATGAATATGATGGCAGAAAGGCTGGAAAAATTATTAAACGGTAAAATACATCCTTATCAAAATGGTTTTCTGCCAATGAGACATATAAAAAATTACACTAGAATGGTAATCGACATATTGGAATACTATGAGGCACACCCGGAGAAACAAGTGGCTTTAATCTTCTTAGACGCACAAAAAGCTTTTGACAAAGTAAATTGGCAATGTATGATTCAACAAATTAAAAGGTTGGGATTTGGGAACCAATTCGAAGATATGATACAGTCTATTTATTCCAATCAGAATGCTAGGGTAATAATAAATGGGGAATTGACAAACAGGATAGAGATAAGGAAAGAAGTCAGACAGGGATGCCCACTATCACCTCTACTTTTTATATTAACCTTAGAAATATTGTTAACAAAAATAAGATCTAATTCAAAGATTAAAGGACTTAAAATAAGGCAGGAAGAGTACAAAGTCCAGGCATTTGCAAACGACTGGTAATTTTTATAGATGAGCCATTAGAGACGAGAATAAAACTAAAAAAAAAAGAGCAATTCGGAGAAGTAGAGGTCTCATTTAATTAATTAATTAATTAATTAATTAATATAAAACCAAAATATTAACTAAAAATATGAGAGAGGAACAGAAAAAGGATTTAGAAGCCAAATTGGAATGGCAGATGATTAGAAAAATCAAATATTTAGGCATCTGGCTTATGGCAAGATGCTCATCAATAAAGGAAGACAATTATATCAAACTGACCCAACAGATTAAAAAAGACCTAGAGAAATGGGGAAAACTTCAACTATCCCTCCTAGGAAGAATTGCAGTGATTAAAATGAATATCCTTCCCAAATTACTCTACTTATTCCAAACAATCCCAATTAAATTAGGAAGAAAATTATTTGCGGACCTAAACAATATAACCACAAAATTCATTTGGTCAGGCAAAAGGCCAAGAATAAAATTAAGTACATTACAGGAACATAAAACTAGAGGAAGCTTCGGGCTCCCAGCATGGGAAACTTACTATGAGGCGGCAAGTTTAGTATGGATCAAAGATTGGGTAAACTTACAAAATAAAAGGATTTTAATGCTGGAAGGCCATGGCTTGCAGAGAGGATGGCATGCATTCTTGTGGGGCACAAGAAATAAAAAGCATGCATATTTTCATAGGCATATGCTGAGGAATTCTTTAAACCAAATTTGGGATGAAAATTAAAGATAAACATTATAGGAAAATCCTGAGATGGCTATCGACGATGGAGGCAATGATCTATCCCAACACAATAGATATAAGAAAAATGGCTAGATATCATGAAATTTTGGATGCCCAAGTAAGATTAAAAACTAATAAGGAATTAAAAGACCAAGGATTGAGTATAGATTGGTGGCCATACTTACCAATAAACTCTAGATATATCAGCGATCATGAGGAATTTTGGATTGAGACAGGATTAAATCAATTAGATAAACTATTAGGTATAGAGAAATGATTGACCTCGAGAATATATAATTACTTATTGCAATATAATCTAGCAGAGGAAATTGTGAGGGAACCAATGATAGCGTGGGCCAGAAACATTGGACACAACATAGAATTGGAAGACTGGAAAAAGATATGAAGGATGAATTACAAAATAAAAAATCGGTAGTATACAAAGAAAACCAATATAAAATGTGCTACTGATGGTATCTTTCCCCCTCAAGACTCACAAAAATGTATTCTAATTTAACCCCAAATTGCTGGAAATGCCAGAAAGTGCAAGGTACCTTCTTCCATATGTGGTGGCTATGCCCCAAAATTAAAAATTCCTGGAATAAAATAAGGCATTGGATACAAGATATCATAAATGATCAAATAGAAATGGAGCCTGAAATATTTCTTTTCGGAATTATTAAGAAGGATTATAAAAAAGAAGATAGGTATTTAATGCTACACATAATTACAGCAGCAAGAATTGCTGTGGCACAATGCTGGAAGGGGGATCAGGTACCAACAGAGGGTTTGATAATTCAGAAAATCATGGACTATGCAGAAATGGACAGACTATCTCTGGAAGAAAAAGAAAAGAAAGTCTCAGATTATTCTAATGTGTGGGAAAAATGGCACGTATGGATACATAAAAGAAGTTGCAAATGAAGTATAATGTTGGACATAACGAATGTATATATTATGTAATATTTGGATAATGTATGGATAAAAGAGTATGTAAAGGAATAAAGAAGATATAGTGTTACAATAGTATAAAAACAATATTAGTTAGGAGTATTAAAGTATGTTAGTAACACAATATAAACATGAGTGATATATATAGGTACTGCTGAATTGCACTGTAATAGATGGAATTATGTATGTAAATAGTTTTTGTGTACTTTTTGGGTATATTTAATACAGTTTTTCTAAAAAAAAAGAAAAAATGTATAAAATGATATATTATTGGTACATGTACCAAACAAATTATCTAGAAGGTATAAAGGCTTTCAAATGTATATTGGAAATGTGAATGGTGTGAAGGGACATTTTATGATGTTTGGTGGATATGTAAAAAAGCTAAAAAACAATAGTTAAATTTATACATTGGTACAGAATTTTAAATATTAATATTTAATTTAAGCCAGAACTTTTCCTTTTAGGACTGATGGGTATATAGTTAGAAAAAAAATCATGAATTATTATTTCAGTATATGATTACTGTGGTAAGATTATTATATGCACAAAAATGGAAAGATTTGGCATTACCCACCAAGGAGGAATGACTAGTGAAATTGATAGAACTTGCTGAGTTGACGAAACTGACTTCTGATTAGAGAAAGGTCATTATTGACACTCATCAATTAAGTGGAGACTTCTTATGGACTTTTTGGGTCGATGACTGTGAATTTAATAAACTACAAGATCACACATGAAGTTCATCATGGGGTGTTTTACATATATCACTAATCATATATTGGTGTCTTTGGTGCTTAAAACAGCAGACCTATTTGCAAAGACTTTCTTCCTCTTTGTGCAATAAGATTGTGCAAGAGCTCATGGCATAACCCATCTCTCATATCCAGAAAAGTTACAGCATCCTTGCATATCCTTAGTTAAAAGATCAAATATCAGCTGAAGGATGTGTTCAGTGCTCTGCTACTCAATGTTGACAAATGTTGATTTGGAGAGATGAATGGTCTTACCTCAAAGAAGGTCTTTCCTATGCTTATTCTTTGATTTTTTGCTAAACTGGGCTTAGAGTATGTCTGGGGTGTAGCTTTGAGGAAAGAGCTAAGTAATTGCAAGTTGAAAGATCACATTCTATGGCAACATACTATAGTTTATTTAGTACAAAATATAAGCTTCTAATAACAGCAATGTCTTCTACATAGATAGATCTACTAATGATTTCATAGTTTCAATTAGATTTTGCCCAGATCACTTATTTTTTAATTTCTTTTGTTCCAGCCACCATCTCTCTCTCTATCTATATAAAAAGCCAAATATCACTTACTCATCATGAAATCTCCAGAATTGTAAAGCCTACAAATTTGAAATTTGGCACGTATGTTCCTCTTGGCTTCTAGGTGCTCACTAAGAAAGGTTTTGAAATGACCATCAGATCATTAGCATTTCTTATACAGTGTAATTAACACACACTTATGCTAAGGAGTTAGACATTCTACTCCCCCTCCCTCCCTAAAAAGAACTCTGTTCCAACTGTCAGTTGTCTCACATTCCATTAGCAGTTCAAACTGGCAGATGTTCCACTCCTTCACTCAGGAGTGGTCTGCAGCTCCTTACAGTACTAAACGTTGCTACCTCACCAAAATGTCTTCACCTTCCACCTATGGAACAGCTGCCGAACTCAAGGTAGTGCGAGAGATATTCCCTTATGAGTTTCAATCACTGACCACCATTGAGCCAACAAATTGTGAACCAAATTTCTCCTGCATTGTGTCCCAGCCTCAACTCATTTCTTACACTGACCTCCTCTGTTGTGGAATCATATAGTTTCGTTGTGAAGCACGGGTATCCAGCTAGTATTTAATATAATTATACTATATGACTTTGTTCATATTAAAAAAAATACCCAACTGATTGCTTTAATCTTCTGACAAATCTTTGACTACTCTGTAATTTTTCCAATTATTTTAGAGAATATGTGATAATTACAGCATGATAAAAGAGTTTTGGGACCCTGCTCAACTCCTAATGTCTACAATACTTGAGGCATGGTTACTTAATGTCCCAATAGTAAGTCATTGAAGTGCTAACCACCATTAAAATATAGCATGTGAATGAACTCCTAAATTTGTAGCTGAACTAAAGTGGTTCTGCAAGCAATTTTTTACGTTTGTATTTCACTCCAAAATTCAAAGCAAAAGAAACTCCTGATTTTGCCATGCAACTGATGGGAATTCTATTTACAAATCAATTCAGGGCTATGGTAGAAAATAAAAATAAAATAGAAAACCCACTCAAGTACAATCACTAGCTGAAAATTCATGACTGAAATAAAGCTAACATGTCTGAAAGAATAGTATTTCTTTGAAAATATCAACACCCCAGTTCTGCTTCTCCTGCTGTTGTAACAAGACAAGTTTATTAGATTAGTGAAATAGCTCTCTCTCTTTTCAACACAAGCAGAAGCATTTAATACAGAAAAGCTTAAGAAACAGATTTTAATGACAAATAGATGTGCTCAGCTAAATATATTGCTTATATTTTAACATTACTTGGAAGCATTCATGACCTGGAAAATGTTTGAAAATGGTTAAGTTTGATTTGGGTGCTCCAAAACACCTTGTTTACAAACCTTTAAATATTATGACAAACAAGGAAAACTTTCTCTTGTGCTGATAGAACTCTGAGTGGCTGCCATTTTGATTGCAGCAGCTCTTCAATGGTTAAGAAACATATACCTAGCTTAACCCATACATCTTGTCTACCGACTAAATGAGCACTTGGCCATAAGGATAATATTAAAGATATAAATCCTGTATCATATCCATTTTATTTTTAAGATAAAAACAGCTGTCTTCCCAGAAAAAAAAGCCTGGTTAGAGATACCAAAAGTTTATTTATGATAGTTGTCATACTTTTTCAGGGTTCAGCAAATAAACTTGGAAGGGCAGTGACATCATCATGAAAGTTTTCTTTCAGTGGCTATCAACAGGAAAAAAAAATAAGGAAAGTGTAGGAATTATATAGGAAACAGCTGTTTCCTGAAGCCAGCAAATATTCCACCAATTTTGAAGTGCTTCAGCAAGAACACTTATTATGATCGCACTCTTTTGCTCTGTCCATGTGAGATCTTTTCAGGATAAAAGTATACATCACCATATACATCACCAAGAATAGTCAAGGATATCTTGTAATGAGTTTTGGTATAAATAGTGAAGGCACCGGATTAGAAACTAGGAAACCAAGAGTTCTATTCTGCCTTAGTGGAAATTTTGCCATGCAAATTTCAAGATCTTGGTCAAGGCAGTCACTGAAACCAATATTAATTTGAATGTGTGTACTTGTTTATGCATGCACAAACATGCACACACAGAGGCTGTAATAGACATATGCTTATGTTAAACTGATCTTTTGAATTTCACATATGCATTAGAATTGGAAAATACAAAGGCAAGTTCAGGAGGTCTTGGCATTTATCACGTTGGGATTTTATTGGAACTAAATTTAATGTTGGGAACTGGGTTCATTTTAAACCTAACAGAGTATGCTACTGTTTTAATAATGCAATATTTGTGTGTTTAATGGATGTCGTAGTTGCGTATTTTATTGCTATTGCTTGGGATATTGGGTATCTAATGCAGGTCATGGTGGTTATATCCAACCATTTATAAGAAACCGAGTCCTAGTTCAAATTTATTTTCCCTTCCAAAGTGGCAGATTTAATCCTTCTGCTTTTGGTGTAACATGTGAGCAACAAATGTTGGTAATAACTGCACATCCTTTGCAAAGGAGATATAGGATTCATCTCCAGTGCAACCTTTCCCACTGTAGTTCCCTTAAAATCTGTGAGATTACCACTATTGTAATTCCTACTTGTTTAGGGATCACAGGAGTCAAAATCCAACATACTGTACTGGAAAGCCATAGACTGGACAAAGCTGATTTAAGCTATCATTCAAGTAATGTGATGAATGGCAGTATAAATATTTTCCCATGAATGGCAGGCAGCTTGAGGAGTGTGTATTAAACCGAATGTCAATGTATTGAATGAGAATGCTGATAAGCTTAGAATTGCTTTGAATGAAAAACCGCTCAGAGATTTTGTGTGTATGTAGAGTATAAACTTTATGAATCAAAGTGACTTCAATATTTATCATTGTTTTTACTTACTATTTTACATTACTGACCAAACTTTTGCTTTTTGCATTTTTGTTTTCAGTTGTTTCTTTTAACTTCTTCTGAGTGGGTTTTTATAGCTATGATGTCTTTCTGTTCGGAAACGTTTATGTTAATTCTTCTCTAAGGAAACACATTTTGATGTTTCACTTTTCACCAAAAGCACCACTTGAGTTTTACACAGTTGAGCCATGTTGCTGTTTCTGATTCTCAAATGTATGATCTTCTGGAAAACAATAGCAATTTCCAGAGTACTGTGCACCAGAAGAATATTTGATTGTTAGTTTGAAGAATCACATTTGTATCTTATCCAAACATAAAATGAAGAGGTTAGTAGGAAGGGCCATGAATATTGATGGAAACTCTTTGGAAGACTGAGAAAACTATACTGTAGTTTTGAAAACCCTTCTATTACAATTGAAAGTCACCCAATCTAAAGAAATGTGGTTTGGACCACAAAAGTGTTTAATGCATCTCCATTGGCAGGGTAGGATGATGTGAGACCAAAACCTATACAAATTGCAACTGAGACAACTCACAGAGAAAGTTGCTTGAGGATGAAAAGATGTATATTTTAATGATCCAAAAACTGGGCTGTGATCTGTGAAATCCTATTCAAAACTCAGTTGAAAGCCTTAGCCATTCATCTATATTAACAAAATGCACAGGAAGCATTTGGAACAATTAGGAAGAGTACTAATGGTGGATAGGAAATACTATTATTTCCATAGTGTTATCAAATTATATGTTTGGAAAAGATCTTGGAGGTTTTCTAATGTAGCCACCTGCCTGGTGCAGGAATCTCATACCATTATTTAAAAGCTTTAATGCACTGTTACAACGAAGTGTATTTTCATGATCTATTATTAATATATTTTATCCATCAATCAATATCTTCTGCAACACAAGAGGTGGTTTAACAGAATGGTTGCAAATGCAAAGCTAGAGTCCTCAAGGAACATCAATAAAATAGAGCAGCATCTAAATAAATAAAAAGTTATATGCATTTTATTTAATTGGGTCAAAATTTGGGAATCTCTCTTTTATGGGAATATCCCTCAGCATTTTGGAAGCCCAGAAAAAATTCGAGTGTCTTTATCTGCAATTACTGATGTTTAGTAGTAGGTTTTGCATGAGCTGCAGTTAAGTTTTATCGCATTTTCTTTGCATATTTTCATTGGTGCAGAGGACTGTGTCCACACTGACACTAATTTTCATAAGAGCATCTCCTCCCTCCAAAGCTGTCAGCCTTAACAATTACTTTTCATCAGTGTCATCTTTCTCATCGGAGAGGTCAACAAAACTTGTGAGTTGAGCTTGCTACCCTACCATTAATCCTACATTAATATAAAATGGAACAGGCTGAACAGAAATAAATTGAAACTCACCGTGGCCTTTAATTTGCATAATAGAAAGTATGACGTGCGTGGACTTCCAGGGAAGAATGGCGAATTGAAGATGGCTCCAGTAAAAGCAGAACCGATGACCACAGCAAGTAGAATGGCTCTTCATAATTGTCCTCTGGACAAGGAGATACTTGAGATTGCTCATAAGCGCTCCAGACAATTACTCCTCATGAGGGGGCAACAGTTTCCAATGAGTTTAGAATTCTGGGAGATGAGGCAAAGTCATCGTCACTCAAACCTGAGTTTGTACCTTTCAAAAAGATTCACATACTTCCATCCTTTTCAAAAACTGCTGGTTAACTATTTTTCAGCTATTAGGAACCTTTGGATGTACTAATTTTATAGCACTGGGTTATTGTCTTTCAATCCTTAGTGAAAGATTTACATATAATTTTAAGGACTTTCAGAACAAACAGAAAGGAACAAAGTATCTTTGCGTTGAATGTATTGAAGGGTATTTTTGAACAATGGACCCAGAAGTTATTTTAAGAGTGTCTGCCTCTGTACATAGTCTGTATTTAAAAGATGTTAAAGATGGGTAACAAGTTTTATTGGACAGAAAGTATGAAAGTAGATTTTAAAATGACAGGTTACAAGAATGATATGGAAAATGATACTGCATTGAATATACAAATGAAACTTGCTGATGTCTTCATAATTAATAATTATTAAAAGGGATATGCAAATAATAAACCAAGAGTGAATTTGAAAACTTTCCTATATGGGATTTACAAGAGAGACTTGTTAAAAGTTTTGAAGGATTTTGTGAGGGGGAAGAAAGAAAAAATAAAATAAGACCAAGTTCTGGGACAATATTTGAAGAGACTAAAATCAAGATTTGTCTGTGGAGATTTTCAGTTATCCAGGTCAGTTATCCAGAGCTTAAGTTGCTGGATGAAATTGCCTTTCCCATCACTATTTTTTAAAGGTTATTATAACCACATGTTCCTTACACCGTGGTGCCCCTCAGTGATTTCCAGTGTTCTCAGAAGTGCGCATGGGATGTCTTCAGCTCCCTGGGACAAATTGATGAATAGTAAGATCTCAAATGCTACTTGTGATCAGATATAAAATGGATCAAAGGCCTTGTTATTGTTCGGCTTATTTTTGATATGTAGAAAGCCAGAACATTTCCTTTAAACCTTAATACGAAGAGCATCATATAATCATTCTCTGATATTACTAAAAGTCAACACAAATGATTTTACAGTGAACTATTTTTTGCCAGAACTATGTCCCAAAAAAAAGTGAGTGAATTCAAGGTGCTTGATAAAGCAGTGAAGATGGGGATATGGTCAATGATCCAGCTGGCACCTTACCTTGACTTATATGATTGGCATCTTAAGCATTGTGAACTAAAAAAAGTATACAAATCTCCAGGTATGTATCAATCTTCAGGTCAGAATTACAAACATTTTTGTTTCTGCTTATTCTTCCTTCTTTGGTTTCATTTTGCTTATGAAGACTGCAATAAGTTTTACTTATGGAGTAGCAGCAATAACACAGTCACAACCAGATGCAGATAAGTAACAAATAAATCCTAATTAGAATTGGGTCTAAACACTGAGCCCTAATGAGGCTAAAAAAAAGTGAATGGAAATAATGCTCATCATGAAAGGAAAAATGTAGGAAGAGGTATGTGAGCCAAATGGAAACACTAAGGAAATAAAAGAGAAAAAAAGAAGAAAAAAACTTTATTCTGTATCGTGTATTTTTGAACAAAGATAATCAACTATGAACAGCAAAAAACAATGGATGCTGGGAAATAAAAAAAAAGATGAGCCAAAAAGTACATAATTTCATGTTTTGACAAATAAGAAATAAATTCTGGACATCAGAAAAAAATTGCCAAAAAATTTGCATATGCATATATTTAAATCCATTTTTACAACTCACAGTGAGCATTTACAACTGTTTTGATCTTTAACAGTAAACATGAAAAATAAAGAAGAATGAGGAGGGAACTACTTTTCATGGCTGAGATGTCCATGTTTATTTTTTCCCCATAGGCATTAAAAATGGCAGTGAAGTATTCTGGGAAAGAGGCAAAGAATGAGAAAGGTGCAGATATATTTGACTGAAGTTTGTGCTTCAAAAGTACACTATTTGTTTTAAAAACCAAATGATATTTATTTATAACAATTCCATATGTTTTTTCTTTCTTTCTCTGGCTAAAGTTGTCAATATTTGAAATCAGTTTTAAAATGACACATGGCATTAAAATGATGGCACTTCTAACCAATGTGGCATTTCCATATTTACAACAACTAAAAAGAAATTTACAAGACATGATAGCATACAATCTTGACATTTAGTAATAGCGATAAAACAAAATGGCATCTTGGCTTTTTCTGTACAACTATGAGAATAAGACTTCTATTCACATTTGTTTTCTTTAAAAAAAATCATCTGTAATTAATCTGATCTACACATTTCCCAAATCCATTTCCCTCAGTTCTCAAACCTTTCATCACATTGCCCACACCTTCACCAAACTACAGAAACTACAAGTAATGAGATCTAAAATCTAAACAGAGCAAACCTCCTCTCTTTCCAATTTCTCTCTCATCATCCTGATTAGTAAAACTCTTCCTTCTTTCCTTCTTTGTAATTCACTTTCACACTTCTCCCTCAAAACAATGAAACCTTTACCCAACTTCTTCTCAAGCAAAGTTAGAAAGAAACTGTATGATTTATGAATGCTACACCCAAGAGTCAGGGGACCCAGGATACTGTTCTGTTCTGTAAGAAGGTCGTCTGGTAGAATAGAAATCGACATAATTTGTGGTTGATTTCAGTCCATACTGTGTTGTGTAATCTGTAGAAGTTGGGAAGTGAACCCGATCATCAAAATATGGGTCTTCGTAACTATGTGGGGATTGCAAATATAGCCTATATGCATCATAATGCTTTCTGTTGGAATCATCTTGGCTGTAGTATAAGTTCTGATGCTATTTGGAAAATAAAACAAAAGCATAAGCAACATTATTCACTCTCTTAGAACTATACAGCAGATTTCCATGCATAGAAGTAGCAGTAAATTAGTCATATGAGAAAAGAATTATGTGATGACATTTCTACAGTGAGAAATAATATTTATCAAATCTTGCAGTTTATTTTTATTAGCCTTTTTTTTAATCCACTTTCATGAAGGCCAACAATGAGCTTGTATAATTTGCAGTATAATGAGTTAGCTTACAAGTACAGTGTGTGTATATATAAAATAATACGTTTGATTTGGTATTTGAGCCCAAGCATCTGTGGAATCAAGAGATAGTTTCTTATGGTGATTATGCATGCTTCAATCTTTAAATAACAGTATTTTAATTTTTTGTTCTCCCTGGTGAGGATAGAGATAACCAACAGAAGATATTTATTCTTAGGAAACTGACTGTAGCCCATCTCAATCAGACACTTCCTTTGTTATTTTATGAAACATATTTAAACTACTCTCCCGAGGAACGTGATAGCTCATGTGGTTAGAGCATGGCTGGAGGTTAGCAAGCCCGTGTTCGAGACCCAAGTGCTGCCATAGGGCAAGGCTGAGCTCCCATCCTTAACTCCAGCTCCTGCTAAGGACATGAAAGAAGCCCCCATCCGGGAGTCCCCTGGGCAATGATGATGTCATGAGCTAATCTTTTCAACCAAAAAGCACCTCAGTGCTTCTGTCACAAGTGCTATGCTAACTAGTCTTCTACACTTTTTTCAATCTCTTCTTCATGACAATGTTACAGTCTCCATTCAATACTTGTTCCATTGCCTATTCATTTACACTGATAGAATGCTGGCAATGCATTATTTTCTTTCTTGCACATTTGTGTTTGGGTACTATATACAAACTACTGTCCTCTTTAGACAAATCATTCACCTATCTACAAACTTCCATCTTTGATTACCCCTGAGAAGAGTTGCTATTTTCTATCTTTAGTTTGTACTTTTTCCACAATTTCTGGAAATTCAAAATTGTAGGAGTTATGCCCTGCATTTGAACAAGGTTTGTTACTGTGAATATAGATAGAAAATCAAAGTGCCATATTGTTTCTTCAGCTGTTCCTCTAGTAAGTTCGCACACTACTGGTAGCATTTCATCAAAATCCCACTAAAGGCATTTTTTCTTTATTGAGGATTTGGTTCTGTGTCATTTTTCATTCTTTGCTAATTGCAAATCTTGTTGTGCAATCGATTTTATAATTTTCCTTTTCCTAGTGGCACATTTTAAAGATGTGATTAATTATGCCTCTGTAGGAAAAATTATTGTGCATGTATATGCCACCTGATGTGCAAATATTGCATATATACTTTCAGTGAAGATAGCAATAGCACTTACAACTTATATACCACTTTACAGTGCTTTACAGTCCTCTCTAAGCAGTTTACAGAATCAGCATATTGCCCCCAACAATCTGTATCGTCATTTTACTGACCTCAGAAGGATGGAAGGCTGAGTCAACCATGAGCCAATGGGAATCAAACTGCCTGACTGCTGGCAGCCAGCAGTCAGCAGAAGTAGCTTGCAGTACTGCATTCGAGTCACTGTGCCATTATGGCTCTTTTATATGCCACACCCCATTTTGGTATACCCATGGCTCCTTTATTCAATTTGTCTAAGTGTTATTTGTATGTCATTTTGCTTTTCCTTATCAGACACATTTCTTAAGGAATACAGCTGAACTTTTTAGGATCTTGTTGCATCTACTACCCTATCATGAGTGTTGGCCAGAACTTTTCTTGGAGGGAAGAGAGAATACAATAGAGCTGTACTCCTGTGCTAGTGGATATTTCTGCGGAACAAATCTTTTTCATAAAATTGTACAATTTTGCATGATTTCTCAAGATAATGTCCTGTTTAATGTCCTTAGATAATCACAATGCCATTAACATAAAAGCATCCTCACTGGAATACAAACTGATCATTTTTAGAATAAGCTTCCACACCTTACCTGTAGGCGCCGATTTTGGTCCCTTGCTGGTGAGGAATAGGAACTGATATAAATTGGCGAAGGTTTACTAGAGCCTGTAGGTAAATAGCAGTATTGTATTAAAACCAAATTTCATGCCAATTGATTGTTTTATGCTTTATTGAAAGAAGAACAAACCTTTTCAATCAATACATCAAAAATAAATTGGGTTTGATATCAGAAAAGATCCACCAGCATTCAATACTTTGTTTTGGAAGATATTTTATAGGTGCTTTGCCAATATAACCTCAACTTGCTTACACTATGCTTCCCCCATCCTTATTCCTGAACTTTTATAAACAAAGAGGTTAAACAGTGGGAGTAATTTATATTCCTGCTTTCAGTTTCCTCTCACTGGGCTCTTACCAGTATAGATGTCTTTATGTGTAATCCCATCACCTTGGCTATTATAATATTGCATAGAAGTCTGGGTTCTATCATATTCGGAACGAGGGTCTCTAATTCCCAAGAGTGCTGGTGAGGATGATGTGCTGCCAACTAAGGAAAAGGAGGAGGCAGAGAGAGGGGGACAAAACAAGAAGAGAGTATCAGATCTGTGCAGAAACTGTACAGCTGCTTGATAATAATCAACAACTTGACTAGTGACCAAAAGAGGGCAACAAGTGTTATCTCTGCCAATATTAATTGTGATCTCCTGTAAGAAAGACTTTGCAGACTCAGTGCAGCAAGTAATCTGTTAAAATTAGAAATACGATGACTCAGTTCAAATCTTAACTTCACACCCCAATTCCAGCAGTTTATTAGAGAATGTGCCCATGAAAGCTCCTGAAAAGAACTTCCCATTTCAGTGGGAAATAAATAAATAATAAACAATTCATGTCTGAATATTGGACAATGATAAGCATCAAGTAACATTGATTTCTGCCACTCTTTCACCTCCTGTCCAGTGTATCTGATACCACATGTGTATTGAAGCATCTTTTGGAAGTCACATAGCTACATCTTGGCAGCTGGCAAGAAACTGAACAGATCCATATGCTTGGACACTGGAACTTCTAGTGTTTACAGGACTTCAAAATTCCAGCCTGCCTGATATGTTCATGATTTCTGGTCAGCAGAAGCCTTCCTGTATATATCTTTTTGTCGTCTTCTTGGCCATCCTTTATCTGCTGGGATAACATACCTGTGAGGATTGGTCAAAGAAATCCTACCTGGAGGCTGCAGTGAATGGCACAGCTGGAGAATGCAGGAGCACAACATTCAGGAATGTAAGTGAATGGGTATGGGGGCTAAAACTATATGTTGCATCTCTGGTTGGAGGAAGTTGTTGTTGTCCTTGTGGGCAGGACTATGCATACAGATAAAGGAAGAACAAGTTCCTCTCCTGCTTTCAATAACATGAAAACTTGATCAATAGCATTTAGGCTGTTGAGCTTAATATTATCAATATTATCAATACTGATGGGCGGATAATTGAGAGGGTTTCATTCAAGAGTTTGTCCTTTTCACATACATAGAAACAAGAAATTGAACCATTCAAATACTAAATTTATATTCTATCTCTGACCTGACCATTCCAGTATGAATACTGTTCAGGTTTAACTGCAAGTATTCTCTCTTTGATTGTGTCAGATTGCTTTATAAGTCACCTTGGAGAATATTTGATTAAAAGTGTATAGTCTATCCTTACTTGATTTTGTCATATCAAAATCAAGTCAGGAAAGAGAGCTTCAACTATATAAGAGAAGAGAGGTTGACAGAGAACAATTTCCTAAGGATTCAGAAGATACATTCAAAATCTGTTTGGTTAATGAATATCAAGTTTGGCACATACAAGAAAGTTGATTGACTAACCAGATTGAATAATAGGTGACATCTGCTGATTCGCTGTAGACAAGGAGGGATGTGACTTGAATCTATCACGCTCAAGTGTTGACACAGGAGTAACAAAATGATTTTGATTCCAGCCATCCTATGGAAGAAGGAAAAGAAGGTCACACAGTAAATGAATTCCATTTAATTAAGAGAAATTGTTTAGACTTCACTGTGGTATTGATTCTTTATGAATATGATCTTTTGACAAGAGCATTTAATATATTACCTTTTTATAAATGCTACGGAGGTCACGATATTGCCATAATGTGTTGAGCACCTGGGCTGCTGCCTTGACAACCTTTAGCGATGATCTAAGAAGAAAAGATGTATCAGATATGCCCACACTTCACAATGGGTGGCATCCAGTGCTAAGTTATCATTAGTTAAAACAGTTCCCTTTAACAGAATGGGAAGAGAATAATTTCCCCCTGGCAACCCCAAAATCTAATTCTGAAAAGCACAGCCTGCAGTTCTGAAAGTGAGAAGTCCTATTAAACTAACAGTGGGTCTGCTAGCAACATTCCTTGATTGAAAATTAAGTTCTGCTTTACGTGAACCATAATTCACCTTAAAGAATATCAATACTTTATGATCAAAGTGAACTATTAGCAATAAACAGATAAATGGATAAGTTGGAAAGTGGTCTTTTTTCGCCATGTATATGTATACATTCGAACTGGACTGTGACATTTCTCTGTGTCATATATATATGTATGTGAGTATATGCATAATGGTTATTTTTTGAGAGCTGAATGCAACAAAATTTCATTTTGATATATGCTGATTAGTGTACATTTCAAATGACAATACAGAACCTATACTATGTTATGCTATGCTATCCTATCTCCCAATAAAACAAACAGGTTATCACACAGATAGCAAAGGACATTTATTATACACATGAGGAAAAAATGAGGAGTTAACCGAGTACACACCTTTTCCTGTGTGCACAGTTTTTCATTTTTAGGAGATTAATGTGCATAAAGGCCATAAGCCAATAGTTAGTTGATAGGTTAATAGAGATCTTATTTCATATGCTTATCCGTTTTGGATAGCATGAGATGTGTTTCACACTGTATCGCAAAACCTTGTGCCGTGTCTTGTTTAATTCCCTTGTCTATGAATATTTTCTATCTATTTTATGCTTTTTAGTTAGAGTTTACCTTTTTCTAGGCTTTGCTTATTAAACATTTGTGTCTTTATTTGTGTGTTTATTGCTTTCAAGTCCACAAAACACAAAATGTAGTGTTATTTAAATTTGGGTATTTCCGGATGAGATGGCAGCAAGAGGTTTTTTTAACCTAGAGATTGCCATGCATAGCTTTGCGCATGTAGCCATTCCAAATAAAAACAACAGGGCTCAGCTTTCATTAGAAGAAACAAGCTTGAATGCATCACACTTCATTTAAAAGTGCCTTAGTTACCAATCAATTTACAAGCCCAGTTAAAGATGTGGGTTTTGGTGTACAGGATGTGAGTTCTGAACAGCTCCTTCCATATAAGCTGAAGGCAATGATTCTCAAAGTAGTGTCTGTGACCCACAAGCAGGCCACAAAAGGATCACTGTTATCTCTCTGCATTTGCCATCAGCCAGCTGGTGGGGCAGAATCCACCACCTACTTCTCCTTGCCAATGCAACTGCAATTATGATTCAGTGAAAAATGATATTATGTATGAACATGTAGGCAGGGGCTATTCTTTCAACTTGGAGATCCATGCATTTTTCAAATGTTTCTTTGGGATTCGCACTTGCAAAAAGTTTAACAAACACTGGTCTAATTGTTTATGAAAATCAGGGTCCCTATCAGTTATGACCTCTAAATATGACTTTTCTTTCCTTGAAGCTAGAATTTTACTTTTCTTATCCTCTTTTATTTTGTTGTACCTATTTGGTTTGATTTACTTTATGCGATTGGAACATGAACACAGTGCCGTTGATTCATTTATATTTTCCTTATATCCTTTATTTCCATTCATTCAT
>JAEANM010008650.1:0-16869 GCA_017656035.1 Myanophis thanlyinensis
GCAGCAGCAGCAGCAGCACCAACAGGGGGCTTCGCCTGCCTCGGGCCCCGGCAAGAAGGCGCTCCAGCAGACGGAGCGCGAGGGCCCCAACGGAGCCTCGGAATCGCCGCGCTCCAACGCCTCGCCTTGCCGAGAGCACAAGCGCTCTCTGGCCGAGCTCAAGGGTCAGCCGGAGCCCGCCCCGTCGCCGGCCCAGCAGCAGCACCTGCTGGCTCAGCATCACGCCCACCCGGGGCTCTCCCACGAGGCCCACCTCAAGGCCGAGCACCACTACGCCTTCAACCACCCCTTCTCCATCACTAACCTGATGTCCTCCAGCGAGCAGCAGCAGCAGCAGCAACAGCACGCCCACCACCCCCATCCCCACCATCAGCACTCCCACCACCCTCATCCTCCCCACCCCAAAATGGACCTGAAGGCCTACGAGCAAGTGATGCACTACGCCGGTTATGGCTCGCCGGTGCCCGGCAGCTTGGCCATGGGCTCCGTCACGAACAAAAGCGGCCTCGAGGCCTCGCCCTTGGCCGGAGACGCCTCCTATTATCAAGGGATGTACTCGAGGCCCATCATGAATTCGTCCTAAAAAGAAACCCCTTCCCTCTCTCTTTTCCGACCGCCAAAACCGAGACTTTGTGGGGCGGGAGAAAAGTTCCGTAGAGTTGGGAATTCCGAACATTGTGCCCAAAGCTACCCTGCCCCCCCTTGACCCAATACCCACAGAAAGAGACCCAATACCCACGGGGTGTCGAGGGAAGGGCCAAAGCGCCACAAAATAATGCTGGACAATTTCAGCCCCCGATTCTTTAGACGAGCGCTCAAGGTTCTTCCCGATCTGTCTTGGAGGGGGGAGCGCAGAACTGGGAACCCGGAATCATGCCCTCTACCGATTAGAACGGGGCGCCAAATATTTAGGTACTTTCCCCTCTGTTGTATGATTTGAAGCGCCTGCCGAAGGAGGGAGGGGAAGCGTGGAGGAACTCATTGACTCCAACGAGTGCGAGGAGTGGAAACTGCCCCTGCCGGATCCGGCTCGTGACCGTGTTCACTTTCCTTCAGACACCCCTTTAACTTTCCTTTGAATCAGAAAGACTTTTTTAAGGCGTTAAAAGGCGACCCCTAGGTATGTTTGTTATTTTGGGTTAGGAAGTTACAAATATATCTATTTTTGGATGTGGAAGTGACACAGAAGTGTGCGTGTGCCTGTGTGTGTGTGAAATGATAATAGATTTGAAAACTGAGGATCAAAGAGACTGTAGCATTATGAAATTGAAAAAAAGAAAAGAAAAGAGACTAAGTTGTAATTTGACACACAAAGGTTTGAATCAAATTAATTTATCGTTTCTGTACGTTTTATTTATGGCTTATAAATGTGTACTCTGATACCGACCAGTCAAATTCCCACAAACCAATATTAAAATGATGTTGGATATTTCCCCCCTGTCCTTCAACATTTCTTTAAAATCTATAGTTTTGCATTTATCTCCTCTTCCTCATTTCTTTTGGTTAAATGAATAATGCAGTCTTTTACATTGGGGCTGGAAAAGACTGTGGAATAATTTCAATTCAGTGTACTAATTGTATTAAGACAAGTTTTAAAAAAGAAAAGAAATGCAAATGAAAGCCTCTTTTCTTGCTCTCTTTCTATACTATGGAAATGGCATATAGGAATACATATATTTAAGCCTCCAGGCCCAATTATGTTTCTATGTAGTTTAGTATTGCACAGTTCTTACATGAACTACAACTAGAAATATTCAATGATTCTGTCTGCATGCTATATTTTCAAGAGAGGCCCATTGGATTTAACTGACCTCTTCTATTTCCTGACTATTCACTTTGCAGGAAATAATATTTAACTGGATTCATTATGATTTACAACCTTGAATGTTTTGATTTGCTTGTATGTCATAAGGCGGGGATCCTATGAACATGTTGCAATTAGAGTGAAACCTAACTATTAATGATGCAATCCTATCCATGTCTACAGAAGGGAAAAATGAATTCAATGAGGTTAAAATCCTACTTCCTTATTGCTGCTTTAAATGGTTTGGCATCATTTGTTCTTACTTAATAATACCTTTCTAATGACAGAATTGTAAGTCCATTTAATTTACCACTTCTTGCAGTTATATTCTCATGGAAAATATTTATGCTAACTTCTTAATATCTTCATAAATGCTCTGACCTTGCAGTCCTGTTTTGTTTTGCAACAAGCTTCACTGAACTTTTGTGTTCTTCCATCTGAAAAAGAGGTTGTCTCCTTAAATTAAATACTCCCAAGTACTCCCTTACTTGGTACTCCCAAGTAAGTATGAATATGACTGTACCCTTCAATAATTGCAAGTGACAAGATCCAGCCATTTTTTAAATAAATAAATCTTCCTTTGACTTTCATGGTAGGGTTAAAATCAATTCTCCTGTACTAAAGGGCTGGGCCTGTAATTAAAGTGTCTTTAGCTGGTTTGCTGATCAATATGCAGTATATATTTCAAGAAAACAAGATTTGAAGCATCTTATTAACATCACCCCAGCAATCTATCAACAACTATTTAGTAAAGGCCACCATTCCACTTTCAAACAAGTGGCTCTTAGAACAATTATAATGCACAAGTGCCGCAGCTTCCCTTGGCTTGTAAAAAAAACCCCGAAGTAATGGAGAGGTGGTCTTACCTAGTTTGCAATAAATCTATGGAGGAAGGAAGGACACTGTATAAACAACACCTTTCCTAAATTCAACCTAGTGGGCTCACCGCAGAGCAAAACTTCTGTTTTCCCTTGTGTCACTGTCCCTCTTCCCTTTTCTAAAAAAAAAAAAAAATGTGTGTAATGTTAGGGACTGAACGCTGGAACTGCTGTTCTGTCTGCCTTCCACCCTTTGACTAGTGGTGCCAGGAGCCCTGGAGTCTTCTTTGCGATTCTAAAGTCCTTCTCGTCAGACAGAGACCGTTGCCACACTGGTGTTTTATAGCGTCGCCTAAGGTCCATCAGCAGTAGGGATAGGTTATATCTCGCCACAGCGACGGCTGATTGCGGCTATAGCACTAGAAAGGAAACGGTCAAAAAGAAGCCGCCTCCAGAGATAGGGGTGCTGCCGGGCAGAAGAGCAGCCACAGCTTTCTTGAGAGTTTCTCCGCTGATTGGGAACGGGGTGGTGATGGTATCGTCTGCTGTACGGCCCGTTATTCCCCCCTCCCGCAAGTGCCCCTTTTCCCCAATATTTCAGAGGGACAGTTACCAAACCAGTTGTCGTCTGTAGGTGGACCTGGAAATCCACCCCCCCCCCCGCCCCTCGATTCTGCTGTGATGGTTTCCTTCTCTTGGCGAGACTCGGAGAGAGCCCAGCCCATTCGTGGAAACGTTGTTAGCTACTTGCTGTTTTTGCTTCTTTAAATTGGGATTTTCCATTGGTAGCGCAGCGATCCGCAGCTATGCCGGATTTTCTGAAGGAGGTGCGCGGGGCGCTAGGAACGGGGAGAGGGATAGGATTGCTTTGCTTCCCTTTCTACAGCCCATACAACTCGCACTACTGAAAGAACGGCTCGTCTACTATAACATTACAATTGCAATCTGCACACACATTTTTTTTTTGACTATATTGCGGAAGTTCGCCCCTTCTTCGGCCAAGTTAACGTTTGGACGCTCTCCAGGATACAGAGAAAGGAAGATTGGTTGACCCAGGTGCAGGTCGGATGAAGTGAGGTGGGGGACACACGTATGTGCAAAGGGCTTTTCGGTACAGCAGCCCTTCACACAGGAAGGGGTACCGGGGTGGGCTGCGAGCAAAGATGGAACAAAATCTACATGCGTATGAACTGAAATCCCATACTAAGTGTTGTTTCCTGATTCGCTTGTTGTCCTTTCTTTCAAACCAGTCGGATCCCAACCCCATGCGAAACAATAGAATTCCCTTCCCCATAATGGTTGTCTGGCTGGAATCCTGAGAATTTGAAATCGCCGGGATTTCAACAAGAGGGAGCTGCCCTGTAATCCAGGAGGCTGAGTAAAAACCAAAAGTGTTGAAGCAGGTAGCTATAACTCGAAGTTCCTTAAAAGCAAGTTCCTCGAATCAGCAAAATGGTCCTTCCAGTTAAATTTCATTTCTGGCAACCTCTGGGCGAGAATCCGAGGCTTTTATATTGAGTATTTTTACACGGAAACCAGCCCCATTAAATCTAGCATCTTTTGGCTGGATCCTGTAAGATTCCAATGCTTAGGCAAGTAGTCTTGATTGCTTCCAGACAATGCACGTGTCAACTGTAAATGCTAGTGGAAGTAAGTCCCAGTGGAATCCCTGGTAGTTTGGTTAGAAGAGATATGGAAAATATTGCTCCGTTCCCGAGAACCAATAAATAGTAAGGGTTATACCTCTCAGAAGTATTCCTATGGATTAGAAAGAGATCCTACTCGGATCAGTGGAGCCAGCCGACCCATCTAAATGCCAATCAGAGTTAGGGAAGATTACCAGAGAACACAAAGCTTTGCTGGTATTGCATTGTTCAAAACGTGTTTTGTAGTTTGGTTTGGGCATAGCTGCCATGCCGAGGTGAGGGAGAGGGGATTGAACGGCGGGTGGCCTGAAACAGTGTGAGAGAATATCTGATGACCTCAAGGTGTTTTGCATTACAGCGCTCGATACCTGACCATTCACCATGCTGTCTGAAGTTGTTGAGAGTTATAGCCTAAAACGTTTGGAGGGAAAACACTATATTCACCTAATATATAAATGTCTGGGTGTTAACTTATGAAATAAATGTTCAAAGAAGAGAAGAAAACACTCCAACGAAAGCTAAAATGCTTCTAATGTCCTTCAAAGAGCAGTTTAGAGTATTAATAGGTGAGTGAGAAGTGGATGGCAATCTTTTCCATCTGAGGAGACTTCAAGCTATTACCAAAGTGAAGGAAACTGCTCTTGGCTGAGGATCATCCCTAGAATGCTGGCTCAGGGCCAGAGATTCAAATCAGTATGGATAAATTCTCCTTAGCTTCTTGTAACTTTGGGTTTACCATCAACATCCAAAAAAACCAAGCTATGCACCAGCCTGCTCCTCATGCACTGTACACATAGTGCAAAATCACAATTAAAAGGCAGAAAGTACAGGCAGTTAACCAATTTAGTTATCTTGCTAGTACCTTTCCCTGAACAGTGATTATTGACACAGAATTTAATTGCAGAATAGCAAAGGTAGGTAGCCTGCACTCCATTGTATTGGAACCTGAACAATCAGTTCTGTAACAAAACTGAAGATTTACAGACTTGTGGTAATTACTATCTTTCTGGATGGCTATGAAACATGGACAAGCACATGCAAAAATGACTTCTCTTCACAGGATATTAGGCAGCAGATTTATTTATTTATTTACACAATTTCTATACCAGATGGCATAATGAAGTGCCTGACACTGATGTTTTATTCCATATCATGTCTATCATCAGTTCCAAACACTGCTGATAAGAGCACAGGCTCAATGGGAAGATCATGTTATCCATATACTGGAGGAACACATACCCAAACAGCTCCTTTTGGGGAACTTTCCAAGCTTACATGGGGGGCAGAAAAAAGACTATAAAGACACACTAAAGGCCTATCTGCAGTCACTTGAAATAGACTTGAACACCTGGAAAATAGAACTGCCCTACCTGGTGTAACCTCATTCACAGGGTTTGTCAAACTTACAAAGCAGGCACACAGTTAAAGCATAACAGATCAATAGATTAACAGAGTTGGAAGGGATCTTGTACGTCTTCTAGTCCAATCCCCTGCTCAAGCAGGAGACCCTACACCATTTCTGACAAATGACAGTCCAGTCTCTTCTTGAAAGCTTCCAGTGATAACATAATGCGTTGCCTTTCTGTCCCTTTCCAAAGTCTGGCAGCTGTTCCTAAACCAGTGTAAAAACAAAACAAACAAACAAACAAACAACCCTCCCCCCACCTCCATTTCTCCTTGGTAATTTGAAAGTCTTAAATGCCACACACACACCCAAATCTTCACAGGCTTGTGAACCACATGGCTTTGGCTTCTTCACCACAGTTGCAAATGAACAGCAGCAAATCAAAAGAGAAACAACCATGCACCACATTATTGTTGGTGGACAATAATGTTATTGTTTGTAAATGTCCTGAAAACTCAGTGCACAACTTTTGGCTTCTGGCATTTTAACTGGCAGTACTGTACCAGAGCCATGCAGAAGATAGGAAGCTTTCCCTATTGCTGAGAGTTGTGACCCAACACAGAAGGTGTGTGTGGGGAGGTGGGAGGGGGGTAGCCCCCCCACACAAATTCCCTTCTCTGGATTGGTCCTTATTTAGATTCTGTGTGCTGACACTAGGACTGTTCTCTTCAAAGTAACTAGGGGCGGCAGCTGACAGAAGGATCTAGCAGTGTTCAAAGGGCTTTTTTTAAAGGTTCCTTTCTGACATCACAGTGGTCAGTCTACATACAACTAATTTGGGCTGAAAGCTGAGCTTATTGAGGAAATGCTAACCCAAAATTAAATGACTGAGGTTACAGATACATCAATAAATGCAATTGCACCTGGATCCCCAAATCACCAACCCTGCTCCCAGTGACCTAGAGTATTAAGCATAAGATCAAGAAGATGGGATCAGCGCCTGGGGCCTTACAGATTTGTGCGACTGAACACAGGTTGTGCATATGCTTGAGAGAAGCATGTTATATATGTGGAAAATCATGACTTGAACTGTTAAGCATATAGGCAACAAGTCAGAAAGATGGAAAATAAAAACTTCTCTGACCTTTTGATGACCAATCTGCTCAAGTTAATTTGCCATTAAAGGAATATTTTGGATATTGGGATATTTACTGGAATTAAAAAACATTTAGATGTACAGTTAATTAATTAAATCTCATTTTTCCAACTTACATTTTATAGGTAAGTGCTAATTTATAACAAATATTTCTTTTTTTCATTGTACCATCAACTTAATTCCAAACCTCTCGGTTCTAATGAGATTCACACCCAGTAGGCTTCCTCTTAAGATTCAATCAGTACCAGCCAGGGAGATTCCTTTTTAACCCTGGTAGGAAATAAGATGTGATCTTAGGACCACGAAAGCCAGACAATAAACCCATCTCCTCCCCTAATCCTACATTTCCTTGGGTTGCTTTTATTTATTAAGGAAACTAAAGTAAACTAAGCTAAACTAAACTAAGGTAAACTAAACTAAACTGACAAGGGATGTTCATAGATTTATCTCCCATAAACTAAACTGACTCAGACATGGTCATAGATCCTGCGCATGTCTTTTTTTTAAAAAGTGAAATAAAACGGAAGGTTTTTACTTTAGCCCTCACATGCCGGGAAGTCGCGAAGCAAAAGAGAAGACACCCCCTAGAACAGAGTGAGGTGCGCATCCCGCCTCCCCAAAGGAGGACTCTGTGCTTCTCCGCCCGCAAGGACACACACGTTGTGAAGCAAAGCGGAAAATGTGTGTTCATTATCACATAAAAGGCTCCCGTCGCGAAGAAGAATGGAGGACCGAAACGAGAGTGATCCGGAGACAATGGGCTGTCAATGGATCGCTCTAACCTGGCTGGTCCCAGCGCGCCTGGCCTATTGTGCCACGCTCGTTTTAAACTACTTAGCGGACTCCCCCTCCGCTGATCCCGAACGATAAAATGTACTTCTGCCCGTAGATATTCGGGGAAAAAAAGAGGAGAGGGACGAAGACATTAAAGAAAAAAAAAATAGCCACTGAGAAATGTGCTCTGGAGTAGCAATTGTTTCTTAATATTTTTGTCTCTCCTTGCTCATATTTTTTCCCTTAAACCCGTGGATGGCGGCTTGGTTAAAAAAAAAAAGGGGGGGGGAGGGTGGGTTCAAAAGATCACACTCATTAGTTCATCTCCACACTTCAACAAATAATAATAATAATAATAATAATAATAAATCTAACTCTAAATTCCAGGAGGGCAAACTTTACGCAGCACGTCATACTTCGGTAAATTTACACAGATATTAGGACGGCTGTTCTTTACCTCTCGCTATGTGTATATTGTATGTGTGTGCGTGCGTGCGTGTGCGCGGGCGCGTGCTTCCTCTGCTTCTTTTGAGCCATTGTGCTTAACTGAATTTTATAACGCTGATCGATATTCATTTTTAAACTAGCGGGCACTGAAATCTTTGCTTTGTGCTAAAGTCAACAGTCGCTCCAATAAATGCAGCGATGCCTTTCCGCGGAATTGCAGACGGTGGGGTATCTGGCTTGTCATCTGCGATCTGCAGCTCTCTGGCATCAGGTAGGGATTTATCTTGGTTTTTAATTGGGAGCATTGTACAAGGGGGAGAACCGCATTTGCTTCCTACTTACTGCTACTTCCCATTCAGAATCGGGCCCAGAGGAACAAGGCACCAGTCTCTCTCCCCTCACCCCCAAACTTCCCATGGAGAAAAAGGTTCCATTGCTGCTGGTTTAGGCAGAAACGAATTCGGGTGTCCGATGCCTTCTGGTTCCAACCAGCTTCCCTCTCGTACACACGGGCATAGAGAGGTGCCCAGGGCACAGCGTAGGAATGCTGCTTCATGGCGGCTGGGGGCAGAAGCGAAGGTGCGAATTCTCCGTGGCTGCAGTTTTCTTTCTGGAGGATTTTCCCCGCACCTAACTGAAGGGACCACTGGGGACTGGTGGTCGTGGTGGTGACAGAAGGCTTAAGCTATATGTAGCTGAAGCAAATTCAAGTTTACCCAAGAGTAGGAATCAGTAGTTTTCATGAAGCCGTTGTCTGGCTAATAGAAAGAAAACAAAGGGTTGGCCTAGCCAGGCACTTTGATCTCATACAGCCAGCTCTTAACAGATCTGATTATTGCAAAACTTTGCTTGAATTATTCTAAATCCTCCCCCCTCCCATTTTGTTTTCTTTGTTTTCTGCTGGACAATGGTGGCTTTTAGTTATCCTTTTGTTCTTGCAATAGGTACTAGATAACCCTCTCCCCTCAGTATACCTGGATTTTTTTTCTTCTTCTCTCCTTTTATTAAAGCTCAAAAGAGGAAACCCAACTTTACACAGGTTTTATCCACTAAACACAATGCCAGGTAAACACAGAACTACCCCAAAATATTAACTTTCCTTTAATTAGGTTTTGTCATTTAATTGTTTTAACAAAACGAAGACTTTGAATAGGCTGAATGGAAAAGACAGAGCTTTTCACCTTGAGAACTTTTTTTTGGTGAAAACTTAGGATAGGATAGGAGTTATAGATATCACTTGCCATCTTCCTAGGACATCTTCCCAGAGCTTTTCATTAAAATCATCTGTCAGGCAACCAGAATGTTAGATCCCTCCAAATGTGTTAGAATACAAGTACTGTTTCCAGGCAGCAAAGAACGATCCCATTTGCAAATTATTTATAACATCTAGCTTGCAGTGGTTAAAAAACAGGTGATATCCGGTTGTTTTGTCACTATCTTGAAATTCTTTCTCTCAATGCTGTCCAAAATGTGCAGCATTCATTCCATCACCAAAAAGCAACATGTATATTGAGGTGCTTTGATCTGGCAGGAAAAGATATAGATCCAAGCAAAAGCACTCACCTTCCTACCCCACAGGCTTCCACTGAAATCTGCTGAAGTCAGTGGAACTCAAAGGTTATTAATTTTCAGTTGTTTATCACATACATATTTATTTTGTCCTCAAGTATGCATATTGTATTATTAAGATTTCCCATTGCAGGGATGGAAGATGGATGCTTTCTTATAAAGTTGATTCTTGGATTGTTAGCAGTGAATGTTAGAAAGATTGTATAATGCAACAAGAAATTTGGATCTGAATATTTATTTATCAAAAACCAAAGAAAGTGTGTTTGACACAAATCATTTCACAATTGTAAGTTATGCATAAACAGTGAAAAACTAGAGCAACTAGATGTATTTTTAACTTGGTGGGATATTGCTAATGTATGGGAAAAAGGATGAAAAAAATAAAGATATGCAAATACTGGCAGAAAGATAGGGTATGTCATTTGTTGAATGCTGAGAGAAATAAAGAAAGCTGTATGCAAGATTAAGCCTTTGACCACTTAGGGAGTGAGAATTGTCTATATCAACAAAAACATAAAAGCAAGTTGAATTCAATGAAGAAATAAGGTATTTTAAAAGTTTGGGTAAAACAAAGCAAGAAAGTGCTGAATGAATGTAAACTAATACAAAAATGAGTGATCAGCATGAAAGAAGTAGATTAAGGTAATTTGGGCACATAGAGAATAAATGAGGCTCAAATGGCAAAATAAATATACGAAAAATAAAACAGGTTGAGAAGAAGAGATGTCATAGAGTAGACAGTCAGCTGAAAAAGTTATGTTTTAAGAATAAAAGGCAATATAGGACGTACAATATCTATTGAGAAAACAAGGATGGGTATGTATGTCCATTGTCCATTGTATGGACAATGAATGATGTAATCAATATAGCTGTATTTCCTTTACTTATCTCACACCTTTAATTTCTCTGAGTTACTATTTCTTACTACCTTTCTGCATGTTTTGTGTGTATATGTGTGTGTTAGTGTATATACTGCACATACTTTGTATATATATGTATATACACATACATATATTTCAGAACCATAGGAATTCCCTTGTGTAGGGAGGGTGGCTAACTTACAGTGGCCAAAATCAAATCAAAACTACCCTCCCTTCATTCTAGACATGATTGTTACGAAATTTATCGGTGAAACTACATTTTGGGTGGTACTTTTATCATTTGCGAAGGGAGTTAACAAGCAATACTAGACTCCCGAGCTTAATTGGAATCCCGATTTTCTGGGTGTATTTCGTACCTCGCCGACTTGGCCTTTCAAAGTATTTCCCCCTCCTCTCTCCAGTTTTTCTTCCGACTAAAGAAGTACGCCGCATTTTTCGGGGGCCGCCGGGTGAGGAAGGACAAGGAGAGACCGGGGAGAAACCTTAGAAAGGGCAGGAGATCCGCCTGGGTTCCTCCGAGCGCTGAAGAGCGGGAAGGACCGCTGCGTGTGAGGTCTGTCTCGGAGGGCAGGCTCTTAAGAACCTTCGCTTTCCTCCAGATCGGGCCCGAAGAGGAAAAGGGCGGGGGATTTCCTCATCTGAACTCCCTTCCATCTAAACTGACGTGACAGCTTATATTTCCCCAGCAAGATGGGATCGCCGCAGGACATACACCGAGGCTAATGGTTTTTCAATAATTAATACTGTCCCCGCCACTGGTAATGCGGCCTCTCGGATTTGTCAATTACTTGTCATTAAACGAATGTCTACCCACGTCTTTGCTTAGGTGGCGGAGCGAAGGAAGGAAAACAGCCCGGCAGGGAAAGGCCCTGCCGGGGTTGCGAGGCTCAGGCAAGATTCCTGCAAGAGCCGAGTCCGCAGGAAGTTTCCCGGGAGGTTTTATCTGCCAAGTGGGCAATTGGGGGCTTCTTTCTTTTTGTACTACTTTGACTTGCCACGGATGTTTGCTCGTTGTTTGACTGGAAAGGCACAAGCCAAGAAGCACAGAGACCACGAGGCAGCAAATCACTCCAGGAAGCAGTGCGACTAAGTTCAGTTAAATTTGCCAACTCCTTTTCTACTTGCCGCGCCTTTAGCGATACCGAAGAAGTCGGGCTTTCTATCGCCGCCATGACGCCGTGAGATCTACGCATCGTGACAGGAATAAGAAAAATGGAGCGGCTGTTGCTTTTCCCGCCTTCCGGCTTGGGGTCACCTGCTGCGATTTACCCTATCCAGCAACCGGTAAAGCCATGGCTGACGTGGCAGGAAAGTGACACCACCATATTTACAACGCCAAAACGACGAAAGCTGCCTCGTGGCCCCTTTCAGCGGGTTCAACCCTTTTACTTTACAGGGGCAGATGGGAAACACACCTATCCCATTCGAGCATGCGCAGAGGGTCATCCCCCCCACCCCGGTTTTTTGCGGCCTTGGTCTTCCGGCTTCATCGCTAGCCAGGGTTGCAAAAGTGTGTGGCCCTTTCCGGGTCCCCGGTGTCCTCACTCCAAGGAACTTGGCCGCAGTGAGGTCCGAGGTCTCCCTTGGAAGTAAGAGACAAAACAAGCAACTGCCCCTGACGCCACAGCTTTGCTCAAGCGACAGAGACCCTTCCTGCTCTCAAGCGGCGCCCGGGGGCCTGGCGCGCCGCGTCCCGAACTCAGCGACTGGCAAGACAGCCAAGCCTCTGCGTCCCCATAGTCCCGCCCACTTGGGCCGCTGCAGTCCAAAATGCTGCTTTCTGTTTTTTTGGGCAGGCTCATGCTCCAAGCTTAAAGCCGAAGCGGTGGGGAGTCCCGGGGCCAGCCAGAAGCAGGGAAGGGAAGTTCGTGTGGCAGCTTTTTTTGTGGCGCAAGGCGATGCCGCCGACCAAGGACCCCCTACAGCACCCCAGCGGCAAAGCGCTTTTGCTGGCGAAGGCCACCCGACCCTGCTGTCCAAGAAATCGCCTTGTGCTTCTTGGCCAACGATCCCCGCGGGTAATCCCCGCCCTCTCGCCTGTGCGCAACTACTACAGTACACGGACACTTAGTTCAGCTTTGCCCATCGGTGTTTGCGTTGCCTCCTGGTCTGGCCTATTTAGTACCTTAATGCAAGGCCCTCGCATTTCCCCCTTTTTCTCTTTGGGGCGAAACCTGTACGTTCCAGTACAGCGTCTCTTAATTGTGAGACTGGGGCCCTTCGTTTATATCCGGCTGGCCCGCTTTTCAGGGCGTAGTTTTACGCCAAGGCGAAGATTTCGAAAGCCAGAAGATTATTCTTTCCCAGAGAAATGGGAAAGGCTGTTTACGAGCCTTTCCACAAACCAACGGGCAGTCAGGCCTAGTGAAACCTGCGAGATAAAGGGACGACGCATCGTAATGATGGTGCGGCTCGACTAAAAAATAAACTAGAATATTGGGCTACTGCAGAAAAAAGTGAGCTGGCCTCTAGGATTCGTGTGGCGGCGGGGGATGGTAGTGGAAAACCGCAGCTCTTTTGAGTTACACAGCACCGGGACGACTTTTCCCTCGCTTTCTTCACCAGATACCGAACCTTGTTCCAAAAGCAAAGAGAATGCCTGGAGTAGAAACAAATACCCTCCCGCTCCCTGAACCGCCTGTGTCTGTTCGCTCTGTTAAGAATAGATCAGCCGCGTCGCTTCTCTGTCCCGAATTCCTCTATTCAAATTTGCAACACAAGGGCAGAAATCATCTAATTGTCTGCCCTTGTTTTCTTCTCGTCTTTCCTCCCTTTACTTCCCTTCCCTTCCCTTCCCCAAAAATCCCGCCCCACCCCCTTCTCTGTTGTGAGCCTGGTAATGACATGCAAGGACCGGCTGAAAGACAACCAGACATCAAAGCACAAAGCAAATGACATTTCCCCCACGTCGATAAGAAAGTCACACTCCAAACTTTATTTTCCTTCTTAAAATGAGCTCCGACGGCCGAAAAGATGGCATTTGGGAGTTGTGTTGTCCCCAACATTTAGGTCCTCCACAATTCCATTACAAAGAGACCGCGTCCGGCAGGACTTCAGAAATGTAAGGAATTTGGGGACCAAACAACATTTATTGGGGATAAGAGAGCGTATGTCTATGTGTGTGGGGAGGGGGGCGGGCAAGCGGGTGGAGAAGACACACATTTGGAGCTGAGATGGGACTAATTATCGAGATAGAGAACAAGGAGCTGGAACACCCAAGTCGAGCTGAGTCGTCTCCCGGGAGACTGATGGAGACCTATTTTACAAGCTGTAATTCCGCCTTAGATGCTTGCAAACTAAAATCAATTCACACCCTCTTCTTTATTCTAGAAATATTCCTAATCCTGCAGTTCAAGCAGGAATCCTCTGGCCTCTTTCCTCCTAATATTAATCTAGAAACTTCATGAAAGGAGGCTTGATTATAGGAGGGTGGAATCACTTTCCTTCCCAGTTTAACTACCTCGGCAACCGTCTAACCTGATGAATAGATATTAAACTTGGAGAAACTTCCTGTGCCCTTCTACAGGCTCTTGTTCTGTTACCTGCTTGACAGACTAATTAACAATGTGGGGAAATTTAAAACAAAAACACATTGCTTTTGATTACAGTATTTTCAGCCAGTACTTTGGGTGTGAGCATGAGCATTTTCTTTGATTTTGTCTTAATGCTTTATAATTATGTAAAACAAAAGGGAATTATTCATGTGGATGTGATTAATATAAAAATGAATACATCTTTGTTATTGCCAAAACCTAGAGTGATTTAGTCTCACCACACTAGTTTTGTGGATAGCTAGTTAATCTGATCATACCTATGCTCACTTGAAAGTAAGCATCCTGGTTTTCAGCTATAAGTATAGTTAGAACAAAAAGAATTCAATCTGAACTCTTAGTTGGAAATAGTGTGTGGGTTGGAGTTGTGTGTGCTTTTGATTTAAGTTTTTATTTTTGATTTAAGAAAATAAAAAGTAACTTGTTTGCAAAATAATCATAATGCTTGCCTTCTTTTAGAATCTTGAGCCTTCCTCTGATCATTTAAGCTCTGCAACAAAGTCAACAGGCAATTTAATTTAATTGATATTTATAGACAATTGGTTTAATTTGATAAGACAGAAAATATAAATGATAAATAAAAGTATGCATGCCAATACACATACAAAAATAAACATCTGCATTTATTTTATAATACTGTATAATAAAAACATACTACTTGACCAGAAATAAAAATACCATGGGTTCTAAAAGTAGGGGCAACATTTGATTACATTTGGGTATTGACATCATTCTATTTTCCAAATCATTTGATAGGTTAACATTTAAATAGGAAAAGTAGAAAACTGTTCTCTCACAGAAAAGAGGCCATATCATATCAGCCCTTAACTACAAGACAACACTCCATTTTATAAAAAGTAATCACAGTTCTCTCTTCTGTGAGGCCTTATTCTTCACTCTTCTTCTCTCTCTAGCCCTGCCTCTTTCCTTTAATTGATTGCCAGTTCTTCAACCACTAGAGATATACCTCTACAACTTGAACTAGAGTAAGCTATTAATCTCTCTCATTGTGGCATATCATGTTATTGTTAAAGGAACAGCTGCGGAGTTCAGCTAAAGAATTAGTGGTGGGAATCCAAAGCCTATTTGAAATTAAACGTTGATGACCCTTCTGAATTGGGTTTTTGGATTATGGTAAGAGTAGCAGGCAATATATTTACTCAGAAGTTCATTTAGATTGCTTTCCATACTTGTAAATTATAAGTCTTGCTCTTTTAATTAACATTCTTGCTTCACATTGGGTAAACTGACTCATCATAAGGATTCTTAGTTCAGTTTTATGAGAGCTCCTCTTACCTTGTCCATTTGTACTGCAACTGTACACTTCTGAGCTATATTACCTGAATTCGTTTGAAAGAATATACCACAAAAACCATTAATAATTTCTATGTAATATTTTAAATTTAAACCAAGTCCATCAACTTCTTTACCTGTAAAATATAATTCCACCATGTTCTTTTCCTTAATTTCTTAACATATTTCCTGCATATTCAAAATATTGGTAGCAATCCAAAATCCATTTATCTGGGATTAAACTTTACTAATCTCAGTGAGACTTGTTTTTGAATAAATATGCCTGGAATTTCTTTTCCCTGAAAAATCTTTAACTTCTTTTATAATCCTAGATTGTTGGTATGGAGAAATGCCAATCACAAAGGGAGCTCTGACATAGATTTAAGAGCCCAGAAGGTTTGTTTCAGAGGCCAACAAAACAATCCTCTATGGTGGCTCTATGGTGTTTAACAGGATTGCTGAAACCTGAACAAGAGTGAAGTCTAGATTATAGTGGCATTGCAGCCAAATTGACATGCCATAGAAAAAAACTCTGTGGCACCTTAAAGGCTAACATAACAATAAAATGAACTTTCATGGAACCAGAGCTCTTTTATTAGATGATATCATCCCAATATGGCATGTAGGACTAATCTGAGTATAGGAGCAGGAATAATATACCAGCATTTAAGTCTAACAGGAGCAATGTGCAAATTACATTAATATGGGATACGGGTGTAAAATTTAGTCAGAAAAATGCTTGAATTAAATAGGACATGCTTATTGAAATTTATATGCCAATTAAATAAGGTCCATAGGCTTTAAAAATAGCATTGTAGTCAAATGTCTAGCATTATTACTACCATAATTATATTTCCAATTATTGAGATCAGTGGAAACATGCATTTCTGCTTTTGAATCTTTTAAAATCCTCTTTATTTCCTCAAGTGTGGAAACATGCATTTCTGCTTTTGAATCTTTTAAAATCCTCTTTATTTCCTCAAGTGTATGGTTTGCTTTTTCAGTTTTTCTTCCAGAAATTTCCAATTTGGGCGGGAAAATACTGCTAGGAATTATGGGGTGTCCTTAGTGCTTTAAAAGGCTAGTCACTTCACAGTTAGTCTGTAGGGCCTTCCACTGAGCAAATGGGCCTGCACACAATTCTAAAGACAGCCAGATTTAAAAACAATTAAGATGAAGCCTGTGTGGCAAGAGGTTCAAGTAACTAGAAAACAGCATTTGATTGAAAATGTTTTTGTCTTCATAATTATTGTTTTTAGAAGGATCTTTTTTTATATAAGGAGCTTGCCAAATTTTGTGATACAAGTGTGGTATGTCAAAGCCAAGGAGCTAATGGGAGATTTGAATAAGTAAAATAAGTAAAATAAGTTTTTAAAGAAAAATATAAGAATTCTTTAGTTCGAAGAATTACAATATATATATTAAAAGGGAGCTACGTTGTTCCCTCCCACATTTGGGTAACCAAGTATCTCCACAAAAAAAAAAACATATATAACTTTACTTGGTGTTAACTGCTGAAGGGGAAGAGAGCCTGTGGTCTAGAGGTTAATCCAACTGCCTACGATGCAGGCGACCCAGGTTCAAA
>JAEANM010008651.1:0-16869 GCA_017656035.1 Myanophis thanlyinensis
TAATAATAATAATAATAATAATGATAATAAGTTCCACTCATGGGAGTGGAGGGCATTTGCACTTGCTTGGAAAGCTTCACTTGCACGAGCTCAGGGCGTTCGTGTGCAAAGCTCCATTCAAATAAATGGAGTGCGTGAAGCTCCATTCAAATAGATGGAGTTTCATGCACTTGTGCAAATGCTCTTTGCTTGTGCAAGCACTCCCCGCTCCCATGCATGCTAAACCACTACTCGCAAGAGGGGAGCTTCATGTGTGTGCACTTGCCCATCTCTCCTGTGGTTTGGTTTTGAACATGGTCTGGTAATGGCCCCCGGCCCGGGGGCTGGACACCCCTGATCTATAGTTTTATGCTGGACTGATACGTCCACAGAAAATAAGAATATAACTGCAGCCACCCATCTATCTTGCATAATGTTTATTAAATGCTAAACATCATCTGCATGATTCAAGGTAGCACCCATTTGATTTCTCTTTCTTTGGATATGATTTCTACTACATGGAAGGCAACGAAAAGTTCATGGCAGATAGGATATAAACATCTATTACTAGTCTGGAATATTCACAGAATTATTAGAAGACAGTTGCATAGTTTCTTTTCCTTAAGTGCTTAGAAGACAATTTTAGCTCTTTAGTGGGTGATAATTTCCAAGGCAACACAAGAGAGGACTATTTTTGACTTGAAGCTTGCTGACAAGAAAGAAAGAAAGTGTTAACAGTCTGGCTTAAAAGAAGGGGGGATCTTAAGGCCAAAGAAACAGTTCAGTTATCTGAGTGAATGAGGAAAACTTCTTAATATACTCTTTGAGATCATGGTATTCCAAACTTAAAAAGACTTTTGGCTATGCCTCTTCCGTGATTTGGCTAAGCATATCTCAGATTTACATGTGAAATGGTGCTCTTGCCAGCAGTCTCACTTTTCCTGGTTTCCAGATGTGCCAAATCCATGAAGGGCCCTCCAAAAGGGGCTTCTTTGCATCTATTCTAGCTCATTAATGCTCATATTCCAAGTAATCTGCTTTATTTGGTCAAGAGTATGATTGGAAGCAGCTGACCGAACAATGAATTTTTACAACAACAAAGCCTTTATCACCGAGAGGAAAGAAGCTCATATTTATACCTGGGAAGCAATATATTTTCCATACATTTATTACAAAAGGGACCAATTGGTTCAGTGCTTGCCTTAATAACCAGACGCTTCCCACTTGCACCTAAAATCTTCAGATGGATTCAGATTAAGTGATGGTCTTTCCATTTGGATGGTTCAAAAAAAATGCCATCAATTTTCTAATATTTCTGTGGGAAATATTACCTCTCTTGGGATGCACAACATGGCAGCTGCCTTTCAACCTGTTGTTGGGCTGTCAACTGCTTCCTGCTACTAAAATAAATTTAATCAATAAACCATATGCAAACCTTTAAAGATCTCTCTCACTCACCCTCTGAGGTGGTTGAGAGCTAGAAACAAATATTTATTCCAACTGTACCAACCACCCTACCATATTTCCAAGGCCAGCTTGCTGAAAATGTCGCCAGGAACAACCTACTAACATTAGACACACGTAGACCGCAATTGGATTAGTGGTATGGAGGTTGTCCAAATCCTCAGAATAGATCCAGATAATGTGAGCAAGTAGAGCCCCAACAGAAACTTTGCCTAGAAAGCAAGCAGCCATTATACACAACCCCTTTATTTTTTAATCTCCAAGGAACCTGACAGTCCGTAAGGTGTAGGACATCAATCATGAACATGGGTGCCATGTACAGCAGAGGGAATTAAAGTCTGTTGACTGTCTAGGCCCGTGATGGCGAACCTATGGCACGGGTGCCACAGGTGGCACACACAGCCATCTTGCTGGGCACACAAGCTGTCAGCCTTCACCTGAGCATGCACATGCAATTGTGAATATATGCATGTGCAATTGCAGAGACCCAGCTGGTCTTTGGAGGTCTCTTGTGATTGCTCATGTGCGTCTGCCTGCATGCAGCGTGCGTGCGTGCATTACACATGCAAAAGCTGCATACATGCACAGATGGTGCAGTTGCACATGCAGCGTACGTGGAGGAGCCACATGCGAATGCGGATGGCACATTGCAAAGCGCATACTTTTTGGCACTCGGTATGTAAAAGGTTCGCCACCACTGGTCTAGGCAATAGAAAATGAATCTTGTGACTCGGGACCATGCCTGCACTTTCAAATGTGTTAAGCAACGGTCTGGTCTTGGTCTTGGTCTCAGGAGACCAAAAGTAATAAAGAAACAGGAAAAGCAGCATGTTGCATGGATGTGCATTTGTTTTACAGGGAAAGCAGCACTCATGCTACCCTAAATCTGATTTATATCATAGCGTTTTAGGAATGCGGATTTACGCCTGGGTTTGTTTTACAGCGTTCAACATAGCTTGTTGTATTTTTTTTTAACAGCTTGTTTCATAAAGTTAAAAAAGGAATGGTGTTCCTGTGGCTTTATGTTCAATAAAACAAAGACACAAAATTAAGGCAGGACAATTACATTCATCATTCAAATAGGACATGTGGTTAAGATCACTGTAGAAAATACATTCCAAGCAGTCATTCCGTAAGGAACAGCTGGGGTGGATTCAGGAGCAAGCAGTAAATTGGGGGAACTGTTATGTTGTACAAAAGGCTGCAACTTTAGCAACTCTTTGTTGTCAGATAAGATTAGGACTACTTAGGACTAAAAATAAAAATCCTATGCAAGGAGTCCTTGAGTTACGGATGGTAATGGAGCCTGCCAATTATATTCATAATCCGAGGATTTGTTACAGTGAATCAAGGAGAATGAACATGAAAACTCCCTGCTTTTGCCCACCCATTCGCTAATCAAATGCGATAGAGTTAGGTGGAAATAGATGATTTGCTGTGGCGACGACCCCTAATGGGAACAGCCGAAAGAAGAAGATGAAAATTCACTAATTAAATGTGTAGGTTGTTAACTGCATGTGAAGAATCTCAGGGAAAGGCCATTGGGGGGCAGTGATGGAACAGGCCACCTGCTTAAGGCCACCCAAGGCCTCCCCCCGACCCACTGTGATACCTCATGCTCCCCACAATTGCTTGTGCCCCCCCCCCCCATCCTGCCGTGTCAGGTCACTTACCATGCGAAGATTTAGCAAGCTGTCTCCTCTCCAGCCTCTTTGCAGTACAAGATCACGGCCCCCAGAAGCTTCCAGCCTCAGCGGGCAAAACGTTTGCACGCCGACGGGAGATGTTGGGGCAGTGAAATCACACTGCCTCAAAGCATCCTATCCTCTTGCAAACACTTGGGCAGGTTTTTGCACAAACTCTTTGCCGGCAAGAACGGAGCCCAGGAGGGACACGCCAGCCCTTCCTGAGCTCTGTTCTTGCTGGCAAAGGCTTTTTGCAATGATGACCGGAGCCTACAGGGATGCAATCTCCCTTCAGGCTTCGACAAGGAAACTGCAAACGGAGGGAAGGCCTGAAGTACTGAAGCCTTCCTTCTGTGTGCGAAGCATTTTGCCTCAGATCTCGTCCAGGCCTCAATTTGCAGAGAACGAAAGCCTAAAGTAGTGAGAGATCAGCAGCCCAAAATCTCGCGCTACTGATATCACCTGATCTTGCACTACTTTAGGCCTGTTTTCAGCGAATGCGCCACATTGAAAGCGTGAAGCAATGGAGGAAGCAAAGAAACTGCGGCAGAGAAACAGTTTTCTAGATCTTCATAAGGTACAGTAAGTGAGTCTCCATGGGCTGGTGGAGACCTAGTTTGGGGAGTGGGGGGAAGAATAGGCAGGATGAATGTTGCATTGCCTCTGCTGTCATTCGTAAGGGTGAACGACTGCCATGGTGCTGAAATATTCATAACTGTGTTGTAAGTACTTGGGAGGGAGATATGTCACAACTTCAAACAGCCGCTAAGTGAACTATCATAACTAGAGGATTACCTGTACACCAAAAAGGGACTTACAAGCTTATTCCACAAGCAATTTCTTAGGCTGCACTCCTATACTCACTTCTTGGTAAGGCTACAATTCCTGAGCTACAAAAGTGTAGCTCCAAGTGACCATTAGATACCAGCAAATAATGCAGAAAACTGTTGCCACCTTTTAGTCACCTAGATTTGTGCAGCCTACATCTAGTACCATAGTTATTAATGAGTAAGATGCCCTCTGATTTTACTCAAGTACAGGTCCCGAGGCTGCCGTGTGTATGCATACTGGCATTCTGTACCTTGTATTTTCTCTCTCACCATACCAGTGTTTCTATTCTACCGTGCTAAGAAAGACAGCTTTATATGGTCATGTCCATTCATGTGATTTACAAGAAGGAGAAGACTCGAATATTAAAGAAAAATAAATACCGGAGAAAATCAGTGACACTTGGTTCCGAATAAATATGTCTAGCTTCACCCAATAAAACATAGGCACACAACTTTTTTATTTTTTTTTTAAAGCACATCCAACTTTAATTACAAGCTTATAGGTGAGTTTTGTTTTTTAAACTGTATTTTTGTCTTTCTCCAATGAGAAGTTAGTACACTTAGTGCTGTACATTTCAATGAATGAATGAAATCCTACCAGTGATTAAGCTAATAGACTTGGGCAAAGCATATGTACTATCAGCCTTGCAAGATAAACCAAATTTGGAAACCAAAGACATGAACGCTAACGCTACTTTTATTATCAGATTATGGTAAGAGAATCTTGAAAGTCTGAATCCTTTTATCGTCCTAAGAATTATGGAGGATCATGTGTGAGATACTTTCCCTAATTATATTTGTTCTCTGGACCTGGATTTCTTTTATTTGACTGGGTCTTAGCTATGGCTCTTCTTCCTGTTCTTAAGGTTAATCCTTTGGCCTGTTACATACAAATAGTCCTTGACTTACAACCGCAATTCAGCCCAAAGTTTCTGTTGCTAAGCAAGGTTAAGTAATGGCCTTTTTACCACGTTAAGCAAACTATGGCAGTTGTTAAGTGAATCATGCAGTTGTTAAGCAAATCTGGATTCCCCCATTGTCTTTGCTTGTCGGAAGCTGTTTGAGAAGGTTACAAATGGCGATCACATGACCCTGGGAAAGTGCAACTGCCAAGCACTTGAATTCTGATCACGTGACCAAGGGGATACTGCAATGGTTATAAGTGTGAAAAATGGTCATAAACCACTTTTTCCAGGGCCACTGTAATTTTGAACGGTCGCTAAATGAATGGTTATAAGTCAAGCACTGCTTGTTAACTCTGCACTCCCAAACACTTGCCTTCTTCACCCCTGGCGTCTTGGAACAGATCTGCCTGAATTAAAACTAGTATGATTATACTACAACTGATATAATTACTGGGACAGATGGACCAACTGTCTTATGGCAGGGTTTTGTTTCTAAATATATATTTTAATTCCTTAAGTACATAAGAATAGCCCTGCTGGATCTGGCTTCGGTTAATCTTGGTTGGTTCAGCTTTTTGCTTCTCTCAGATTCCTTTAATTGCAACTTTCTGAACCAAAGTATGAAATATTTTGACGCATGAAAAGTATATGAAATAAAAGCCACAAAATAAACTTTTACATTAAATAATAATTAAAAAAAATCTTTTCCTTTCACCATTGAAAAATCAAGTGCCTTTGATCTGGCGCTTTCTTTCAGTCCACTTGTAAGAGGAAAGTATGTGAGATTTAAAATAATTACAGTGTCATAGATCAGCTCAAAGGCAATGATTAAATGCTTTAAAATGTAGGAATTGTACATTTTTTGCAGGCCGTTAATTCTATCCATATGATCTATTTTGCATATTTTCTTTGATATGCGTGGTCATAAAGGAAACTTGTATCTGGTGATGCTTTTAGATGACAGAACCTTTGAAATAATTGTTTAATTATGAAATATCTAAAACATATAGAAAGACCTTCTAGTTATTTTGGTCTTTTTTGGAAATCTGTGTCAGAAAGATTCTTACAATCTTATTGGTTGTAAAACACAGTGGAATATAAGCCTCAAAATGGTATTTTATCAAAAAAGAAAGAATATTTGAAATATAACACACGAGTCATCAGAATACTCTAGATGAGTAATACTATATAATATTTTCTTGAGATGTTATGTATACCTGAACATACTTCCTTTTGGTGCTTATGCTCTTTGATACATACATGTTTTAGATCAGGGATGTTAAACTGGTGGCCCACGGGCTTCATGCGTCACATGAAGGCTACGCCCACCCCATATAATGTTCATATTGTCACTTGCCTCTCTCTTATTTTCATGGATGAGACAATGATTCCAAAGTATAATTTTTTTATTTTTTCCCCCCAGTGGATGTAATAATCCATACTCTAGCTATTCTGAGGTGAAGGCCATGTTTGACTTCTACATTTCCAAAATTGCCATACTAAGCACAAAAGAAGGTTATGAATTCCTAATCTACTGGCAACAGCTATCACCATCAAAAATAAAAGGACAAAGCTGTATTTAGAGAAGGTAATATACTTCCTATAATCCTCGAAATAAACTGTAAAGCTATTGATCACAAATCTTTGCTCACAGGAACAAACAGCCAAATATGGAACAAAGTTCCTTGTGTACCAGATCTCTTTCAGCATCCAGTGTATTTCAGATGGCAATAAATGTTAAATAAACAGAATTGAAATCTTAAATTAAAACTGTGGGACTGATCCACAGGTAACCTCTTCACCAAATGTTTGTTAATCTCAGAGATACCACATATTTCATTGCTAACATCACTGGATACATAGGGTTAATATATTTTTAGTTGGCTGAATAGGTAGCTCAGAAGTACAATGGATCTTGATCATTCTTTCTTACAAATTAATCTTGGAACAAACTTTTGTTTTTGCTGAACTGAGCCCATGAGAGCTTCATTGTATCTAAAACGGCTTTTAATTTACTATCATCGAGAGAAGTTCTATCAAGAAAGAACTCCCTGAATTTAATGCCTTTCTGCTACTATTAATTGCATGAATTTATCTCAGTGGTACTGTAAAAGCTGGCATAAAAGAGGACAACTCAGTGGATAACTCAGTGTCAGACATTGTCACCATTTTTTCTAAGGAAGCAAATGATTCTATAAAATGGATTCAAAATAGATTTTCAGTAACTTTCCTTGGCAACAGACTGAAAGGATAATGCTCCTCCCCCCCCCCCCCCAAAAAAAAAAAAAAAGAAAAGAAACACCAGCAGTTTCAATTGTTGGCTTAGAAATCGCTAGTTCTTAACCGTAGAAAAATCTTTTAAGTATACAGGTAATCCTCTAGTTACAAATGTAACAGAGCATGCCAATTACATTTGTAACCTGAGGATTCGTTAATTGGATCACGTTAAATGAATTCAATCCCTCCCTGCTTTACCCAATTCATTTGCTACTCAAATGTGCAGGTCATTTAGTAGGTATATCTCAGGGTGGGGAAGACCATGGGGAGCCTAGTGCATCTGACTGCCCAAGGCTTCCCCAATCTACTGAGATATTTCATGCTCTCCCCCCTGCATCCTGCCCCACCAGATCTCCACAGGCACTGCACCTGTGATGAGACAAATTTCGAAGATCTTGATGATCAAGCGAGCGGCCTCCTTTCCAGCCACTCTGCCACGGTTTCTTTGCCTGCTCCCAGCGCTACAAACGTACAGTGGGGAAAGCAGAGGCAGAGTAGGAAGAACCCGTCCTGTTCCACTTGGCTGGCTCACCGAGGCTGCCTGCGCGGCACATCCAATCTGCTTTTGGAGCGCCAGGCACCCTCAATGAGTCTGAAGGAGACCAAGATCACGTCCCCGAAGACTTCTGCTCCCTGTGCCAAGAGCTTTTGCAAAGGAACGGAAG
This sequence comes from Myanophis thanlyinensis, assembly GCA_017656035.1. NCBI lineage: Eukaryota > Metazoa > Chordata > Lepidosauria > Squamata > Homalopsidae > Myanophis > Myanophis thanlyinensis. The sequence continues at coordinate 7,806 of JAEANM010008651.1, forward strand.
GCTTCGGGGGAGTGGTCTTGTGCCGCTTGAGGCCTCCATCTTGTGCAAAAGCTTTTGGAGTGGTGCATAGAAGCCTTTTGGGATGCGATCTTGCATTTTTCTAGACCTCTGTCCTCTGCGCCAAAACTTTTTAAAAAATTAATATTTATATACCGCCCCCTCTCCCTAGGGACTCGGAGTGGTGCACAGCCAATAAAACATGCATAAACAGTTTAAAATCTGATTAAAATAATTAAATGATGGCTATCTATTAAAAGAAACATTATCATTATAAAATTTAAATTAAAATCAATTAAAATATAATATTAAACAATATTAAAAGTAATATTAAACCATTTAAAATAATTTAGTATAGAATTAATTAAAATTTAAAACCCAAAAAAAGACCTTTTTGCAAAGGTCTTACAGAGAGGCCTTTGGAGTTGCAATCATGTGCTTCTTCAGACTCAGCAAGGCTGCTCGGCGCTCCAATAACGGATTGGGTATCCTGCACAGGCAGCGTTGGTGAGTCAGCCAAGCTGAGCAGTGTACACTCGTCCCGCTCTGTCTCTGTTCTCACAGCTCTGCTTTTGGAGCGTTGGGACCAGGCAAAGAAACCGCACTGCCCTGCAGCCCCGGAATGGAAAATCTGGAGAGGAAGATAGCTTGCTTGAGGACAGAGAAGAAGCAGTCAGCCTGTTCTGGAACTCTGGATCTTCGAAAGGTAAGTGAGCGATCGGTAATGGGGGGGGGGGGGAGGAACTGGTGGGCTAGCATAGCAAGGCCAGTGCCTGGGGGGCGGGGGAGGGCAGGCAGGGGGAATGATGCAGTGTCTCTGGGGTTAGTGATAAGAGAGAACGACTGCTGAGATGCTGCAACATTCGTAACTTGGGGACTGTATCGTAAGTACTCTTGCAGGGTGGTGTCATAACTATGAGCCATCACTTAAGTGAACTGTCATAATTCGAGAACTACTTGTAACTATATATTGGAAAATGTTCCATTTACTTCAAGTAGAGCAGCTGATTGGAAAATCCTAGATTCTTCCTCCACATATAAACATATTCTGCATTTTTTTTTAATTTGGCGATGATCAACATAAAAAGAGTTTAGCAATACATCTTGTTTCCAAAACTAATTTTTGTAACAAAGCAAAGAAACAATTATTATGATTTTTGTAATGTCCTTTTTAGCTGTTTTAATTACTGCGTTATAATTTTAAGCAGCAACTGGCTTATACCTTTAGTCATTTGTATTCCCAAGCACAAACTTGTGAAATTACTTAAAGATGTAACTGAAATAATTGGAAATATATGCCAATAAAAGAGTTCCAACTTTTAACATTTTATTATTAAATCCGGATAAGCTGGAAGTAAAAAAGCAACTAACATGCATGCATCTTAAATAAATCTGCTTATAACTTTCAACAGATATCATATAAAAACATTAATACAAGAAATATATCATTATTTATTTATTTGTATCTCACCTTCTGTTGTTTTTGCAAATAACTCAAGGCAGTAAACATATCCAACACAGTTTCCTCTTCCTATTTTCCCTAGAACAACCACCCTGTGAGGTGGGTTGGGTTGAAAGACAGTAACTGGCCCAGTAGCTCTCATTAACTAATTAATTCCCTTAAGGAAATGGAAATTGTAGCAAACAAAGTAAATTCATAATTATCAGATCAAAAATCAAAACAATTAACCTTTCAAAGACCTTCATTCCATCTAGATAAATGACTAATAAACAGCTAATACACAATAATATATTATATTAGATACACAAATTATGGAATATTATGTTCCAATGAAACTCACTGGATCAGTTCAAATAATATGGTCTATGTATCTTTTGATAAATTTTTCAGTTACAGAACCTAGGATATTTTTATTTCAATTTAACAATGCAATTTTTATTTTACTTTATTTTCCTGCCTTCAAGTCAGTCTAGAATCTTGGTTAGAAATCCAGGCAATTTTTCTTAGCAACATTTTGGAAGTGTTTTTTCCATGCCTAAAGGGGAACTACAACTCACCATCTCCTAGTTTTTAAAAGCTTTAAAAAACAAAAGGGCTCTCGTAATTCTATTGATCAGTTTTGCCACTGTAGAGGTTAGGATATTTTTATTCTTAATTTAACATAGAAATTAGAGTTTACTGAAATAAAATTTACTGAATTTACTGAAAGAAAGATCTGATATTCTTCTTATTTCTTCATTGTGTGTAGTTGCTTACTGGATGCAATGAGTGAATTTCCCACAAAATGAAAGTATGAATATATTAACTAGAACCAAAGGTGAAGACGTACCTCTAATGTTTAATGATGACAATTAGTGTTTTTTGTGGTCATACAGCAGATTATTTCTTTCCTCTCTGCTATGGGATGTAGTACCCACTTGATATGCATGTTCTACATTTCTAAGACAAGTGTACTAAGAAATTAACTACAATGGCTTCCTTTTCCTTTTATTCTCTTTAAACTTTAATCTCTTATTGTCATTTTATAAAACAAAGCTTTTTCATTCCTGTTGGGATTTTATTTTTTTCTCAATACTAAGAATCAAGCATTCCATGAACTGGAACTTGCTATATGCCAGCCAAAGGAATTCTTGCAATGATGCTATTCCATATAAGGGATACATTATATAGTAACAAGCAAAACCTTGCCCAACCATTTGTTTAACACTGATGGGCACGTTTTATTTCTGAGTTAAGGGCCTTTCCATAAAATAAGGTGCAGGGCTAAGATTAAATTTGATTTCATTTCATTACACTAAATTAAATATATTTAAGATTGTTCTCCTGTCATACATTTAATAAATATCTCCCATCTGTCGGAATATAAATTACATTTGAGAACATTTTTAGGGGTATCTGGCAGCTGCACAGACACTGCAAAATATCATGGAAAGCCATGACTGACCAGAAACAGATTTCAAGATTTAAATTCTCTTTTCCTGTACAAAGAACTTATTTGAAGTTAGGAAAAAAAAGAATCTACATTTTGTCCTGCAAAGACACACTGAATAAAACTCTCTGTATTTATACGAATTTATTTATTTATTAATACGAATTTAATTAATTATTTAAAAAAAAGAAATTAAAATGCTTGAGAAGAATAGTTTTATAGGAAATCTACATTTCCTAGAAGAGGGGTCCTCAAACTATGGCCTGAGGTCTGGATACGGCCTGCCGACACCATTAATCCAGCCCGCGTGGGACCATAAGGCTGCCCCGCCCACATCGCTCCGCCTACCCGCTGGCTCCCACCTGCCTTCTGGAGGCCAGGAAGGCCAAAAATGGGCACATGGAGACCTCTGGAGACCAAAAATGAGTCCATTTTTGGCCTGCAGAGTGGTACTGGAGGCCAGGAAGGCCAAAAATGGGGCCTCCCCGGCCTCCAGAAAGAGGGAGATGGACACAGACACACACACACACACACACACAAGTCCCTCACACACATCCTAAGGCAGCCATATCCCTTCACTAATTTGTTTTCACCCCCAGGATCATAACAAATTATAAAGTTTTATTTGTGTGTAATGAACTGCTAAACTGGTCACGCCCACCAGTCACAAGGCCACCTATCCATGCCCCCCCAGCCACTCCAGCCCCTCGAACAGTCTGAGGAATCGTGAATTGGCCCCCTCTTTTAAAAGTTTGGGGACTCCTGTGCTAGAATAACAAGCTTGGGTTAATTCAGCTTACCCTGAGGCATCTCTGACTGTGTGCTGAGGTCTTTCAGCGCAATGTTTAGTTCCTCCACATTCTGCAGAAGGACAAAAGATTTCATCTGACGTAGACGTGTGATATCAGATGATGACAGCGTGCCCGATTCAAGACTCTTTAAAACCTCACAGATGCTTCTGGAACTCTCAGCTGATTCTGCACAGTTTGATAGCTCTTAAGGGAAAGAAAAAGAAGCAGTTAGCATGGTTTCCCTGGTTTACAGCGTACGGATATTCCTTGACTTACAACAGTTCGTTTAACAACCATTCGAAGTTGCAACGGCAATGAAAGAAAGTGATCATTATGATCATTTTTCACTCTTGATGACCGTTGCAGAATCCCCTTGGTCAGGTGATCAATATTTGGACGCTTGAAAACTGGCATGTATTTATGACGATTGCAGTGTCCTGGCTTCACGTGACCACTTTTTGCAAAGTTAATGGGGAAGCCAGATTCACTTAACAACCACGTTATTAAATTAACCACTGCAGTGATTCATTTATCAATTGTGGCAAGAAAGTTTTTTTGGGGGGGGAGGCAAAATGAGGCAAAACTCACTCAACTGTCTCTCTTGGCAACATAAATTTTGAGCTCAATTGCGGTGATAAGTTGAGGACTAGCTGTTTGTAGAAAAGATCATATTTGCCTTTTCATTCTAATGGTTTTTTTTTTCTCTTGGCAGACTTATTTTAAAAAATGATAGAAACATTCACCAAATTTGAAATGAAAAAAGGTCTATGAGAGACTCATAGCATCGTGTATCTGAGTCTGGCCCTCTTAAATTTGCCAGGTCCATCCTGCTCTGATGGGTCTGTATAAAACCATACATATATCTTCAGTCCAGTCTGGAGGAACATCAAGTGAGCTTATGCTGAGATGATACAGACATTACATAAACTGTGACTTTGACCTGATATTGATATGAAGCGAGCTTCATATATGTATCCATTTTTAAAGGCTGAGGTCCATGCATAAATCAATAATTAGACCCAAAATTATGAATTCCCTCCATTTAAAAGGATTATGGGATAATATGGCAGCTGTGTCTCATAGATCTTCCATATATATCAATGATCCCTTGGTGCCACAGCCTCAAAAGAGCAACGTACATTTGTAAAACAAGTCATCCTAGAACAGTACTACTATTCCTTAATCTGTGATTTAAAATAAAATCATTATTAAATAACATCAAACATATATAGAAAGAGGCTGAAAGGGGGAGAAACATCATCCAACTGTTTGTGAGACACTATGGAAAGAAAGTGAATAAAAAGCATTAAGATGCTAGTTATGCTAATATTTGTAGTAGTACAAATTGACTATTCCCAGGGACGATGTAAATCAAAGCAGAAGAAAAACTTTCTTTCACAAACATAGCTATTTATATTCTTGTCATATAGATCAGGGAAGGGGTGAAATCCAAACAGTTTTGCTACTGGTTTGGTGTGCACGCATGTGCGCCAATCACGATGCAGCATAGCTCTTTAAACAGCTTTTAGAGACTCCAGAGGCAGTGGAGATCATCAGGAAGGCTCCGTAGACGCTCCAAACAGCTGATTCAGGTAAGTAAAACAAAAAACAAAAACGGAGCTCATATAAAAAATAGGGGCTTGGGTGGGGCCAATTTCAAACTATTACCGGTTCTGCCGAACCGGCTTCAACCAGCTGAATTTCACCTCTGGATCAGGGGTGTTAAACTCAAGGCCCAGGGGCTGGATCTGACCTGCGGGGTGCTTAGATCTGGCCCATGGGGTCACCCTGGAAACAGCAGGGCCCATGGTGCTTCTGACCTGCAATATCTCTGCTGGCAAAAACGGAGCTTGGGAGGGCCACAGGCTCCATTTTCACTGGCAGAGGGTTGCAGGAAGCAATGGAACTCGGGAGCCTGTTTTCACTGGCAGAGCGCTTGGGCCACCACAGGCGCCCCGACATGAATGATGTCAAGCTGGCCATGCTCATTCTGGCCTCGCCTACTCTGACCCCTGAGGTCAAACACAACCCTGATGCGGCCCTCAATGAAATCGAGTTTGACACCCATCATAGATGGCTAGACGGACAGGCTGATATAGAGGATTTTTTCCTCCCATGTTTTTCAAATATGAAAATAAACTTTCTTTCACTATGTCCTTTCACATTCCCACCCCTTTCTTTCTGCCCAATTATCATCTCTGGTGGTAAAGCTTCAAGTTCATATTCCAATAAGATGTGTTTGAAATTCAATCGGAACAAAATAAAGGAATCTGTATTCAGTACAGCTACTTCCTAAATCTGAAACATGCAGGATCATTTTCTTTGAAATCTCTGCCTGTGGGTGTACGATGCCTGCTCATGAATAATTTACTGGACCTTCGTGCCACGGCATCTTCGGGAAAGTATAGCATGAAATCATACTATATACCACGGTCCCCCATACTTCAGGAATTAAACGGAGACACAGAACACAGGTTCTGTAGCTTATGTGAAAAAGGGACGCTTCAGCATGCGCTTAGAAATGCAGAATAAGTGATGATTATTCATATATCCAAGTACATCTAATAGCATAGTTCCTTACATCTGCTATCGTATCAGAGCTATCCTGGAAAAAGGCATCAAACACAAAACAATAGGTAGGAAGCTTGAATCAATACAAGTAGTCTTCGACTTATGACCACAACTGAGACCAAAATTTTTGTTGCTAAGCGAGACACTTGTTAAGTGAGTTTTATCCCATTTTACAATGCTTCTTGCTACAGTTATTAAGTGGATCACTGAAGCTGTTAAGTTAGTAGCACAGTTGTTCAGTGAATATGGCTTCCCTGTTAACTTTGCTTGTCAGAAGACCGCAAAAGGTGGATTACATGACCGTGCAGTCCTCATGAATATGAACCCGTTGCCAAGTGCGAATTTTAATTATCTGACTGTGAGATGCAACAGGGGTAAGTGTGAAAACGGTCATAACTCTTTTTTTCAGTGCTGTTCAGTGCTTTGAATGGTCACTAAATGAATGGTTGTAAGTTGAGGACCACCTGCAATGTCCACAACCAGACACACTTTTAACTATCCGTATCACCAGCCTCTGAATCAGCTACAGCTTCCAACACATTGCAATAGTCCACATATGAGGTGACCGACGGTTAAGCAATTTTATTTTCTCCTCTTTCTATCTTCTCTTTTCATTCTTTTCTAATTTTTATGTATTAGGTTTTTTTTTAAAAAAAATCTTTATCATTGTAAACTTTAATAAAAATTATTATTTAAAAAAACTAACAACCACAACTGCATCTACTGGGCCTTTGTAATGCATGCAATGTTGGCCATTCTTCCAGATTAAGACCATAGATGAGAGAAACTCTATTATAGATCAATCGGGATATTCAGAAGCAACAGCTAGAGGTCAAAGCTTCTGAGGATACAAAGACTTGGCACCAGAGGTGAAATTGAAGTTTGCTAGAACCTGTAGTAAATTTTCTAAGCAGTTTGGAGAACCGGTTGTTAGAAGAAATCTCCTTTCGTTTTTTTTCCACTTTACAGGGTTAATCCTGTAAGGAAGGCAGGAAAGAAACTTTCTGGTGTTGTTTCTAGCCTAATCTTTATTGCCCTGCTGACAGACACTGCCCACCCAGTTACATGACCCCAAGCCACGTCCACAGAACCAGTGGTAAAAAAACTGAATTCCACCACTGCTTGGCACTAGAATTGAAAAGTGGAAGTGATTTTAAGAACTAAACACACTTTCCCCCAATGCCCCAATTTCAGATTCCATCTATATTTTTTTCCCCCTGCTACATGAATATTACAGATTGGATGGCACAGGTTGAGTGGCAATATGAAGTCCTTCATGGCATAAGGCCTGGCTATCTTCATGGCCTGAAGGCTGGCTATCCGAGTATCCTTGTTTCTCCACCTTTCTCATCCAAAAGGATATGACACAACCCCAGTCCCAAATTTAAGTACTACATCCGATAACATGTAGAACTGTATTTTCCCTGTCACAACACACATTCTCTAGAACAGTGTTTTTGAACTCTGATCACTTTAAGATGTCTGGACTTCAACTACTAGAATTAAATGTTTTTCTAGCAAGACCAGTCTATCTGGGCAACCTGGTTTACCCAAAGATGGGACGGAGCATACCGCTTTCGCCTTTCAGCCCCAGTCCATGAGCCTTCCCTGGCAGTTGCTTCTGCGACAAAGTATTTTTTTCCCTTTGTTGGTAAATTTAAATTTAAAAATAGAATTAAAGTTGCCGCAGTTGAGAAACACTTCTCTGGAAGAATATCATCCTGGAAGTTTGAGTGATCCCATCCTTACTGGGACAAGCCTTGACAGACAAGGTCTTTTCTTAGACAGCAAAGTTATGTGCCTTCTGAGGGAATTGCATGAATGTGTCAGCTGTGTTACTTTACTTTACTTTATTTACTTTTATTTATTTTATATTTATTTATTTATTCATTTACTTATTTATTTAATTTCATTTATTATATTTATTTTATTTACTTTATTTGGATTTATACACCACCCCATCTCCCGAGGGACTTGGGGCTTGTTGTTTTTTTGTTGCTTTGTTGTTGGCTCCCAGGGGACCATCTTCTTTTTCTCTTTTATTATATCGTGCAAGTTTTTAGCTGAAATGCTTCCCAGAATCATTATAAGTTGAGTGATCTTATAAATTTGATAAAAAAATGAAGACCTTGTTACCAAGGGCAGTGGAAAAGTCTTCTTGGTTCCCAAGTATAGGAACTAGGGCTGGTCAAATCTTCAAAATGAGGGGAGGGCTTAGCTTCAAAACAGTTTTGAGCAAACTGTTGCTCAAACAGTTTGCCGCTTTCTTTCTCAGAGGAAAGCACTGTGGAAGGAGGCTGAAGGGGAAGTCTTCTCCTGAAGTCCTGGCTGACACGGTTCCAGGTTGGGTGACTTTGACAAACAGGGCAGAAATTAGACTGGTATGATGATGCATCTGAGAGACTTCAGTTGATATGTGAGAAAAAGGCTGACAGGACTTTCCTCCAATGGCTCTGGACCCAATCAGTTCAAGGTCACCATTTTAGGGTTTGCCTTGTTAGGGCCTTCTCTTCGGAGGAGACCACAGGTAGTCCTCGACTTACAACAGCTTGCTTAGGGATTTGTTCAAAGTCACAACGGTGCTAAAAAAAGTGACACTGCTGCTTTTTACACTTATGACCACTGCAGCATTCCCCGTGGTCATGTGACCAAGATTCAGACGCTTGGCAACTGGTTCATATTTATGACGGTTGCAGTGTCCCATGGTCACGTGATCTCATCTCCCACCTTCTCCACACATCTCCCACCTTCTCCACACATCACTTACCCACTTGGACACCAGAAAAGGGAACTATGTTAAGATGCTCTTTGTAG
>JAEANM010008652.1:0-16868 GCA_017656035.1 Myanophis thanlyinensis
ATAAATAAATAATTCACACTTGTGACCACTGCAGAATCCCCATGGTCATGTGATTTACATTTGGATGGTTGACAACTGACTCATGTTTATGATGATTGCAATGTCCCTGGGGTCACAAATGATCCCCTTTTGCGACCCCCTGACAAGCAAAATGAATGGGGAAGCCAGATTCACTTAACAAATAACTTAACTAACTTAACCTCATTTAACAACTGTGATGAGAAAGGTCATAAAATGGGGCAAAACATTCTTAACAAATGCTTCACTTAGCAACATAAATTTGGGCTCAATTGTAGTTATACTTTGAGGACTACCTGTATAAAAGAAACAGCTGTCCGTGTCTAGGTTATTGGGCTCCTTTGCCACTGCAGCTTTGGAGCTACTGAGAAAGTCACCAATCTTTTACTACAGGTAACCTGATGGATTAGTAAAGGAAGGGATTAGATAGTTGCAAAGGGTAGAGAAAGGGAAGAGTTAAAAATAACATATGTTGTGCTTTCAAATTATACCAAAACATGTGGTGCTTGTCTCCCAAGTCTGGCATTAAGGAGCCTGTGGTCTGGCAAAAGTTTGGATTTCTGGTTTTGATTTCAGAAATCATCACAAACACTAAAGCTGAAAAGCTCTAAATAACATTTGAAGGGAAGGGCTATAAAATCCTAGTTTATATACCATACATGAAACTAGACATTGTTCTTCTTGGAGTTTGTGTACCAATTCTGTCTTTATATAATTAGATATGAATGGGTCCTTAAAGGAGGAGGAGGAGGAAGAAATTGGTACTATGTTAGATCTTGCTGTAAAAATCGTTTGGCAACAAAGCTGCTTAATCTCTGAGATTAATTCTTTATTTAAGAAGACAAGTAAAGAAAGAATCTTGGATACTTCTGTAGTCTGCAAGTATCAACATGGAACACTGCCTGGAATCTCCAAAGGTATGTTAATCCAATGGCTTTATCACAAAGTATCTGTCACTCTAAGAAAACTAGATTGAGGCAAGATACAGTTGCTCTCATAGTTTAACTCCTGGTGCAAACAAGTGATGGAGTTACCAACAATAGAATGAAACGAAGTCCTACTACTCTCTACACGATGGGAATGTATCCCGGTTGGTTCTCTCCCAGTGATATACCACAGAGCCATGGAACTCTAATACACCTGTATTTCCACCTATAAATAAGACACCTGAACCACAGTGGTGCAGTTGTTAGAGTGCAGTACTGCAGGCTACTTCTGTTGATTGCCTGCTGCCTGCAGTTTGGCAGTTCAAATCTCACCAGGCTCAAGGTTGACTCAACCTTCCATCCTTCCGAGGTGGGTAAAATGAGGACCCAGATAGTTGGGGGCAATATGCTGACTCTGTAAACCGTTTAGAGAGGGCTGTAAAGCACTGTGAAGTAGTATATAAGTCTAAGTGCTAGTGCTATCGCTATCTCCCCATTTCCAACTTCTTGCAGCAATTTGGAAATAATTTCTGAAATTGTTTCAAAGTAGGTTGGGCTCCAGTGATAAAAGGGGATGCTATAATCTTTTTATGTAACCAAAAGTTTCTCCAGCAGTCCCTTAAATTTCAACCTTATATAACATATCGCTTCAGCGCAGTTTTCTCTATTTGGCAATTTTGGCACTCCTCAACAAACTATTCTGAGCAGTTAATCAAAAATATCCAGAAAAAGTATGACTTTTGTCACATCAGTTGCCAATGGGATGAAGAAGAATGCAGACTTTCTAATGAATTGACTTTATGTATTAGTTGGAGAGTCAGTTTGGTCCAGTGGTTATGACAGGGGTGCCCAATAGGTCAATCACAATCTACAGATGGATTACAAAGATTGTGTGGGTAGATCGCGTGAAGAAAGGAACACTCCACTGCGGCTCGTGTTCATTTTAAAAAGTTTTCCTGCCTTTTGCTGCGCTTTGGAAGTGGGATTGCTTCTTGGTGAACAACTGGAAGAAGAGAAGCCACCACCACGGCTCGTGGAAAAGAAAACTTTTAAAAATGAACACAAGCCACGGCAGTGGCTTCTTCCAGCTGCTCGCCAAGAAGCAATCCCGCTTCCAAAGCACAGAAAAAGGCAGGAAAACTTTTTAAAACTAATGAGCTGCATGAAGAAAGGAAGCCCTGCCAACCCCTTCCTGACCCAGTGGGCGTGGCCAAACGCTGTCGCCGCTACCGTTATGGCAGAAGTAGCTCACAAGCGCAAAAAGTGTGGGCACCCCTGGGTTATGGTATCAGACTAAAAACTGGGAGACTTGAGTTCTAGTTCCACATTAGATACAAAAAATAGCTGGGTGACCTTAGGCCAATCACTTTTGCTCAGCCCTAGGAAAGAGATAATGGCAAACCACTTCTGAAATTTTGCCAACAAAATTGCAACAATTTGTTCAGGCCTCTCCAAGAATGAGACACAATTAAACAGAAGAAAAAAATGTACCAGTTGATAGGAAACATAAATATAGGAATTATATTGTGTTCATGTTGATTTGTGCTTTAGAACCAAGATCTCTCAACCAATGTGACGAGACAAATTTTGAAGAAAAAGAGGAAAGGCTCTGATCCAGAGTGGAACAACTTCAACTCCATAGGCTCCACAATACTCCTATTTTAATCAGCTTGAAACCCAATAGAAAAAAGACTCAAATCAGGGGTACAATGTTCCATTGGGAAAGGGAATGAGATGCATAAATAACTATCATATTTAGGCAGGAAACTATCAGAACCAAAACTGTTAAGTTCTAACAGTTCAAAACTCCATTCTTCCTTCATTCAAAAACATATAAGCTTCAGAAGTTTAATGTCCGTACAGCAAATGCTTTAATTATGAGTGGAATTCTATTACAAATCATGAAGTTATCTCTTAGAATATTCTAATCTGCTTTCTCCTCTGATATGAGCTGCACTAATGCATATTTCACCAAATACATTTTTTCAATAGTACACATAAAAAATACAGGGAACTGCATTATCTTACTGGTTCTCCTACAAAATAAAGGCACACGGAGGCAAAATAATTATTCAATTTTATTTTAAAAGCTCATTAGCATTTCCAGATCAAGAGTACCAATCTGAGACAGCAGCACAGAAATAGTTTTCTACATCTCTCTGACGCCATCTGTTGGTTGTCCAGATTTTTTGTAGCCCAAAGACAATAGTCTTGCTTCCTCGTTATTGGCCCAACTATGGTCCTATATACTTCATTAACACCTATACAGTACTTGGTAGGTTTTGGGATAAGCACTGGACTATACTTATAGTGATGCAGTTAATAACTTAAACTGAGCTAAGTTCAAAGAGCAACAGTGACTCAAAACATTTATATATTATGTACATAGGATTTATTCAGACCACCTTAAAGCAGCCACATTTTTCCTTGGGTACCTATGGCAGATCTTGGAAAAGACACCTGCATTAAAGTGTTCCTGGCAGATGCAACATACATGATCACACATGTTCCACATCATATTAAAGTGATATTAGAATGCTATTTTAGACTCAAACATTATTAACAGTATATAATGTATTAAACTCATTGAAATATTTTATATCATATTCTGGGTCAACAACCGAGAAAGGGCTCAAAGACTAAAAATGGTTACTCATAAGAAGGCAGGCAGCAAGTCGCTCCAGAAGTTAAAAAACCATACCAATAGGGTTGTGTCAGACATAGATCTCAGTGGGATCACTGGCTCTATGAAGGAGCCATCCTCAGATGAACCCATGGCACTTTGCATCTCTGAAAAAGTCAATCTCCTTTTAGGCAAGGAAACATATTTCGAATTCTTACCGTGTCAGCTTTTAAAGATTATTTTCCCAATCGGGGAAATTTTTTTTTTTTTGAGAATTTTAGAGAAGAATTCAATGAGAATAAAAGCCATAGTTTTCATGTGAATAGCTATCAAGAAGATGGAGGATGCTATGCAAGCTATCAACAGCACTGAGATCCTCAAAGAGAATAACTGCCAGGTAGACTTGCCAGACCACTAGTGGTGAAATTCAGTCTGGATGCACTGGTTCTCCTGAACAGGTAGCTGCATTGACATTTGGCCCCACCCACCTGCCCCTGCCCTTTCCTATCCTATATCCCCTTCATTTTTTTCTGTTTTACACACCTAAATCGCCCGGAACAGCTATTTTGCAGGCCCCTGCAGCCTTCCCAATCACCTGGGCTAAAACTTGTGTTTTAGAAGTCGCACAGCAGCAAAGCATGCACACACCAAACTGATCGTAAAACCGGTTGAATTCCACCACCGCAGACAACACAGAATATTTGAGCTTCTGCAGCTCCTATGTGTTGTGTTTTATGCTACTAATGGTAAAGGGGAACAAAGACCACGGAACACCAGAAGTAAAGTGGCCAATGAAAGCTGCACCTTGAGCACTGCACTTTGTTTGAATTGTTGCACCTAGAACTGAGAGTGCTCTGGCTTGGATAGAGCAATAGTAATAGCACTTAGACTTGTATACTGCTTTATAGTGCTTTACAGCCTTCTCTAAGTAGTTTACAGAGTCAGCATATTACCCCCAATGATTTGGGTCCTCATTTTACCCCCCTCGGAAGGATGGGAGGGCTGAGTCAATCTTGAGACTGGTGAAATTTGAACTGCCAAATTGCTTGCAGGCAGCAGGCAGCAGAAGTAGCCTCCAGTATTGCATTATAACCACTGAGCCACCAAGGCAAGAATAACATAAACAGTAAATGTTCTGAATAATGGGCAATTTTAGTGTGCCAATAAGGTACAGGAGGTTCCAACTTTTAATTCTGCAGGTAATGACATTTAGCCAGAGAAAATAAGACTTTGCATCTGCTCTATGAAGTCATCTCTACAGATGAAGGGTAGAAATCAAAAGCCTCAATATCTTGAGGGATGACTGGTGTGGGAAGAACATGAAGTTTTGTCTGCTAGAATAAAATTTGCAACACAGCGGATTTCAAAAACCAGTGATTTACAGTGCTGCATGGTCATAAAGTGTAAGGGGGCATTCAGGTCAATCACAGCCAAATAAGCAAAAATTGTCATATTTAGGACTGGCCAGCTTTTTAAAAAATATTGTGCATAATCACACACTACAGCCAACTTCCAATAATGCAATATCACTTCCTCAGAGACTGGTCTGTATGCTTTTTAAAAATCTTTTGCATCAAGTATTAAAGATACACTGGTGTAACTTGTATATCTCATGAGAGACCATCTTATTCTGCCCTATAAGTCCTGTATCACCTATATTCCATCAGTGCTGTCTCTTCCAAATCCAGCAATGTGGATATATTTGTGATTCATAATCCCATACACCAAATTTTGGTGAGTTTACAGCATGGGAGTTTACTTCTGTGCAAATTCTTCTTACATGTCACTCACATTGGATTCATGTCACAGATGATTTTTCTGATGGGTTTGTGCTTTTCTGCTGCTTGAAGTCACTCTTTAGACTTTCTTAATACTCCTAACTTTAGCACAAGTTTTTAATAGGCAGAATATATTTCATAAGAAGAAGGCATTTTGGGGCTGTAAAAAAACTAGGTTTTAAACCTTGATCCTTAGGCCAGTGAGCTATCAAAGGCAAAATTGATGATCATAAGCCCAACCATAACCAATGTATCAAACCAGGGTCCTTTGTTTCTGTTTTTGAGGAGAAAAATGACAGACTGAAGGACTGTCAATTATCTGATTCATAAGACTTCCATTTTTGAAAAGCAAAGCTAAAATCTACCCTCATATTCAGCAATTTGAGCTATATTTATGTGTTATTTGTCCTTCTCCTTCTTTAACCTTTGAGTGAAAACAAGGGGAAAGCTGTAGGAATGATTAATACATTCACCAATGAGCAGCAAATCCACAAATTATGTGTACATTTAGTACCCTTTTTTTGTGCATTATCCCAAAACAAAATAGCCCCAAAGCCCTGTATTCATGCAGAGTGCTTCTTTTTTTTTTCACCTTAGCAAGTGGGAGTCTAAACTACATACAAATTGGAGAAAGGGAATTCATCTTTCACATAGTACATCCCCATAAACCAACTGATTCCCTATGAACCATTAATCTTTTCTCTTTGTAAACATTGCCTTCCATTTCCCTGACAGTCCTAACATGGCAAAGAAGCATTTAGCAGCAATCTACATTAGAGTTTAGACACCACCACCCCCGCCGCCAAAAAAATATGGCAATGTCCATTCAATCATGCACTCTATGGTTATGATGCGTTGGGGGGTCTTTGGTCTTTCTGAACTTGATGGTTTTCATCAAAACACTGATGGTGTTGCCTAGTTTGGTAATGAAATGTCTGCAAGAAAACCACCAAGCTAAGAAAGCACCAAGGACCAAAGAGTTTAACCCTGGGCTACAAATATTCTCTTCTATGATGAGTTTCTTAATCTCATTGTTTCTTCCATTTTTTTCCCCCAGAAACCTTGTTTGATAAAATATATCGTTCTTTGTCTTATATGTCCTATACAAATGTCATGAATTTGATATCCACACAACTTGCATATAAAAGAAGTTTGAAATGGTACACAAGGCAAATTTGCTGATAAAATTACTTGAAATAATCCCAATTTCCTTTTTTCCTCACTCTTTCTTAAAAATCTTATGTCCCCAAATTGGAAAATTCACTGAAATGTCTTAATCTACAACAACCAAGATGTGCTCAAATGGCAATTAATCCATCATCATCATCATCATCATCATCATGCATGTTCACAATCAATAATACAGGAAACTGGGCTCAAATACTGAAAGGCATTATGAAATAAATTATGATACTTATATAGCTGCTATTAGCATAACCCTAATTCATAATGGCATCTAAAACAAATTCATCACACCCAGCAATATAATGACTTGATTTATACTGAGAAAGAAAAGAAGAAGAAAAAAAAACCCTCTGGAGAACAAAATTAAATTTGCAAGATATACGTGCTTCTCAAACCCAGAGGGTTTTTTTTGTTTGTTTGTTTGCTTGCTTGCTTGCTTATCTTTAAGCATCAAAATAACTAAATTATTAGAAAGGAGAGTGGGCAGAATGCTTTTCTGGAAGTAAATCACATGTTTGATTCACGTTCACACATCCAATGGTTATTAATGCCAAGCTGTAGTGAAGATACTCAAGAAAATCATTACCATTCAGAGCCACTAACAGCTATTAAATCTCCATCAATTCAACTTAACACAAGTGTACTTCAGGGCCCTTCCACATGCAACTCAGAAGCTCCTGCCTGACTTTATTCTATTGTCCTCTAAGTCACAAAAGGGCCCTTGCTAAGGATGCCTCTAAAAAGGGAATCTTTGGTCTTATAGACCTGATGTTCTTTTAACAGATCTTTCCTTCATCAATAGATCCCACACAGCCTTTCTCTATCCATGGATTTTTTAAAAAAATGAGAGAGAGTGCTGGGACAACCTCAGCAAGTCAGCACGAAACAAGAAAAAAACGATATTAACTTTACCACAACAAAGTTTTCCCTTCACCTCCTGGAGACAGAAGGAAGGCGAGGAATATTGAATTTTTGGGGAAAAAAAGTAAGTCTATAAAAGAACTTCTCGACTTGTTGCTGCAATGCAGACCAAAACTTTCATTTGTTAAGTGACGCGGTCATTAAGTAGCACCCAATTTTACAAACTTTTCGGATGCGGTTATAAAGTGAATTGCGCAATCATTATATGAGTCTGGCTTCTCCCAATGACTCTGCTTGAAGCCAGCTAGGAAGGTCACAAATGATGATTATGTGACCACAGGACATTGGAACGGGTGTGAATAAATGGCAATTGCCCAACATCTGAATTTTGAACTGGGTTGCTACGACAACTGTAAGTGCAACAATTGGCCCGTAAGTCACTTTTTTTCAATGCCATCGTAGAGAATGGTTGTAATTTGACAACTCCCTGTATATCTCATTACAACACAGAGAGTTTGATTCTGATCCTGGATTTGTTGCTATTGCCCATTTAAATCCTCATGATTTCAATCAATGATGAACGTGCAACACTGTAACTGCCAAATGCAGGCCCACCTTCAACTGGATAATGGGCCCAAACCTGTTCCCTGCTCTGTATTAGGTACCTAAATGGATTGAACATGGGAAGGTCACTTCATGAAGCAATCTAAATGTTAAGCAAAATAGGTTTCAAGTTTGAAAGCACCTGGATGGGTGACTGGCTGAACGGCCTTCTTAAGTAGTCTTGAACTTTAGAAATAAAGCCATGTCAGCAACTGATCTCCAAGTCCCATGATTTTGGTGTGCCACAACCGAATACCACACTGTGCAGATTCTGTCAGTTTTTCCCAATCAGGTGACTGAATGTGCAGCGGGACATTTTCTTGCAGATGTGCCATGCCATGCTATGTTTGAAAATTCTGCCTGCCATGGGTCCTGTCTTTTGGAAAGGACCCTGAAGCCGGAGAAGGTTGACGTACAGGTTTGTGGTATGTCAAACAAATGCATGAGATAGCCAGTGTTCCTGACTACAACTCTGAATGAAGACCACTTTCAAATAGCTACATGATAGATGTAGATAATCATTTGAAGGGGGGACTACCCAAATACTCATCCTGACAGAAATAAAATAGATCTTGGCATTCAAAGGCAAACTGGTTTACATAAAGTTTGCACCTCCAAAAGCACTCTGATACTTACCTGTACAATTTTTTTTTACCTGGCATGATGCACCATAAATAAAAAGTGAGGGGGAGATTTGATAGCATTTTATGGTAGTCTAGAAATAGATTAAAATACCCACAACCAAAGCCTCTCAGATACTGTAAGCAAAATCCGCTGAGACAAACTATTTTTGATGATTATTTGTTTACTGTCTTTGGAGGGGGCAAGACAACCAGGAAATACTAAGATAGTGCACTATTCTGAGAAGCTGAAAAAATATTATAGAAGATGATTGCCATTATAGCTGCATGGACTTGTCTGCATTGTCACCAGAAAACAACTAAAAGGGCACTTTTTTACTTCTGATATGGTGAATGTTGCATACATTGAAACATCTCTGACTGATATCAGTTATCTGTGATATCTATTTTCAGAATCCCATTTAATGGACATGCCAGAGATTAATCCAGAAATTTCAGCAAAGAGAACACATATTCTGTCATTCAGCTGAGCCACTTTTTTCTTTTCTGAGTTCTGTGCCCAGCTAGTCAGGCTGATCCAATAATCTTTCTTAACTTCCTCAAAGAATCTTCTAAAATATCAAGCAAACAAACTTCATACCGCCTTAGATATTTCCTTTCATGTATCTCCAGAAAATGATAATTGAGGATAAGCTATTTCTTGATTGCATTTTCCGCTAATAGGCAGCCTTAGTTTTCCACTTTAAAAAAAAGAATAAAACTATTGTTACAATCATGTTAAAGACTTGATGGCATATGTGAATATAAAAGTCCCATACAAACACTGAGGACAGAACATGCATGTAAAAAGTTCACTGGGGATTGTTAATAGGCAGCAAATGTGACCATCAGCATTCACCAGTGTGTGTGTGTGTGTATGTGCGCACAAGCACCTATTTTCATATATCCATCAGCTTTCTCTAGGACAGTCAGCAAATTTGACTGAGCATAACAATTTAACAAGCAGACACAAGTTATTGGGGATCAAGTAAAAGATTACTTGTAAAGTATTTTGTCCTACAAAGGTATCCACAGGCCAATGAGAAAATGTGGTTTTTTTGGGAGACGGTTATCTGAAGCTAACAGTAGATAAGCATCTTACATGTGCTAAATTCAGTTTTCCATTCTCCTGCAGACAGGCACACAAAAGAAATAAAACAGGAGACTTAAGAATAACTACTGTTCAGTGTCTTAGAAATCAAGTATGACTGAATCATAAAGAGGGAACAGTTCAAATGATTTCCCCCTCTCTCCCCCCCTCCCCCACGTAAGTTGCTTGAAAGAAAACCTAGAAGCATAATTGGTCTGGAAGCCCGATTTAATTACAGGGTTCGAGTCCAACTGGGAAGGAAAAGAACTGCATTTCAACCGCACCACCTGAGATCATCCAGATACTGAAACTATTTGCAAGTTGACAAAAACATTTGCATCATAAAACACGCCAAGGCAGCACCGAGGCAAGGCAGATGTGGAATGTGCAAAGATCAGGGCACTAAAACAATGGGGGCTGTAAATAAGGACTAGTAATCAGCAATCATTGCAACTCAGGGTTTAAATGCCAGGCAATTAATGGGCTTCTTTCTACTGAAAGGAAATACTTTATCATAAGCTATCCTGTGAGCAGCCAAGAGCCTTGCATCTGACCCTCACAAAAGGTATGAAAAGAGGGAGAAAAGCATTGATAATTGGACTTTCTGTCCAGTCAGGCACATTACACAAACTTTCTCCCTCTGAACCGTTAGGAGCACAGCTGTTTCCTGCACTTTCTACTGTATGCCTTACAGTAGAAGACACAATGACAGAGAGAGGGTTTCTGAGAACGTGCAGAGGGTCTTCCTCATCTGGGCTGAGGCTATTTGGTGGGGGGGGGGGTGTATTCAGTTCCTAGCTTTATCATCATCATTTTTTAACGACCCCCATAATCTCTTGCGGGATGGAGTCTGGGCAACTGAATGGAGCTAGCAGAGTGTTTTTACTGGCCGGATGCCATTCCTGTTGCCGATGAGGAGTTTTGTTCAGCAGATAATATTCTCAGTGTGCCCAGAGAGAGAGAGAAATATCTGCCTCTATGCCTAGGATTGAACTCACAGCCTCCTGCGGCTTGGTGCGAGTGGGGAATTGGGCTTCTGACGTCCCCATATTTCCACAGCATTTCTGTCGCTAAGCAAGGCAATTAAATGAGTTCCGTGACCAATCTACAACCTCTTTATCCCCCTCCCCTGGGGTTGTTTAAGCATATCCCTTGCAGACGTTAAATGAATCTGGTTTCCCTCCATTGTGGGAAGCCAGCTAAGGTCACCAACAGCAACCCGAAGATGCCGCCACTGTCACGAACGCATGCCCGTTTCCAAGCACCCCAATTTTTGACTATGGGGATGGCGCAACTGTCATAAGTATGAGGACTGGCTGCAAGTTGCTCATTTCTCTGCCATTGCAATCTCAATGCATGGAAGGAAAGCCATCTTTGGCCATTTTTGCTGCACAAACCATGGTTTATGCAAGCCAGTGTGGTTCCTAGCCAATTGGGATTTCCAGGTTTGCGCAAACCCAGCCAAATGGTGGTTTATTCCATTAACCACGATTGATCAAAGCATGGTTTCTCCTGGGAGAAAGGTGGGGGGGTATCATTGATGCAAGCCACGTTTGGCTTTCGCTTTAAGCAAGCCATGGTCGGTCTGTTGCCAACCTGAGCCATGCAAAGGCACCTTGTGCAAGCCAGGAGGCAACCCAGCCATGATGTATTTTGGGGGGTTCAATTATTGCACACTTTAATTAAAAGATTATTGTCTTTTCTGCTATTGAAAGCAAAGCAAGGAAACCTACGGTGGCCGCCGAGGGCCGGAATAAAAAAAAAAAAAAAGCGCCCCGGGCTGCCTCCAGACGCCTCTCCCCCCTCCCGCCGACACATCTTCCATGAGGCCAAGTACCCGGATGTGGCGGCTTATTAAAAAAAAAATTAAAAAAAAGAGAGGAACGCTCCGGCGCCGCTGGTTGGCCTCGCCCGACGCCAGTCACCCGCTGGCTTGGACCAATGGTAGCCTTCCCCAGAACCTCCCCCCCTCGCGCGCCTGCCTCGCCGTCCCATTGGCCGCCCGGCACGTCGCTCCGTCTCGGCGCCCAATGGCCGTCGTCGCTGGCGTCCCCGGAGGCGGGTCGCGGCCGGCGGGGCCCGCCGCCCAATCAAACGCATTGTTTGTGGTGGGTGCCGGCTCCGGCGGCGGCGGCGGAGGTGTCGGTGTCGCTGCTGGGGGCGCCGCGTCTGCTGTCCGCCGCCCGGCCCTCCCTTCCCCTGCGCCCTCCCGCCGCCGCCGCCGCCGCCTCGGCCGCCGCCGCCGCCCTCCCGGTCGGCCTGAGGGAGCCGCCGACGCCGCCAGGTGAGTGGAACCCGGAGGGGGCGGGGCCGGCGCTTGATTGACAGCTCAGTGGCCTATGGGGATCCCCGCTGGCCCCAGAGTGGGGAGGGGGGCTTCTCCAGACCCTGGACACGGGGGGGGGGTCAATCAAAACTTGGAGGGGGGGTAAATTAAGGGGAGCATTTCCATCCTGCCCCCCCTCCTCAGGGAGACCCCTCTAATTTGGTGGGGGGCTCGGGCACGTGGGTTGGAAGCAGCCCCCTCCCCATAGAGACCCACAGGGAGGGGGGGTAAATTTCCTATGGCCATTCGACATCCTTGGGGGGCCCCCCTCGTTTGTATCCGCCCCCTCCCCACTTTTAGAAAAGCCCCCCCCTCTGGCTTTTGGGGAGGGGGGGTGAGGGATAAGGGGGGGGAGGTCTTTCAATCTCCCCCCTTTGCTTTTGGGGGTGGAGAGGGGGGGTCTTTGTGGCCAGATTTGGGGGAGAGGGGCAGCCTTGGGAGGGGGCTGTTGAAGTAGATCTTGGATGTGGGGAGGGGGGGTGTTTCAGGAGAGAGAGAGGAAAAAAAAGGGGGGAAGCCTCTGGATTTGGGGTGGGGGGCGTCTGTGGGTCAGGCAGATGGGTCGGGGGTCTTTTTTATTTAAGGGGAGAGATGCTGGGGCGTCCATTCATCCCTCCCTCCCTCCCGTCCTTCCTGGCTTGCTTCCTTCATGCCATTGCTGCCTTCCTCCTTGCAAAGTCTTGGCATGGGGGGGGGGGACCCACGTGTGGGATGCGGGGCCAATGCAACACGGGTTGGGGGTCTTCGGCTGGAGTTTTGGGGGTGCCGGTAAAGCCTCGGGCTGCCTAGGGGGACTAGGACACCGAATTGGGGGGGCTATCAAAAGATTTTTTGGGGGGGGAGGGCTTTTCCTGGCAGGGCCTCTAAATGGTGGTGGTGGGGGTGTGTGATCGTTTTAAACAGGGGAATTTGGAGGAGGGGGTGTCAGCTTTTGGGCAGCAGACCCCCTGTATAAAATATTTTAACAGACCCGCCACCCACCCACCCCGGTTTGTCAGTTCCATTGAAGAGCAAGCAAATATTGGGGGAAGGGGAGTCACTCCCCAATATTTGGGGAGTTCTCTCTCTCTCTCTCTCTCGCTCTCTCTTGTTGCTCTTTAGAAAAGGGGAGGGGGCTGTGGTGTGTGTGTGTGTGTGTTTTCCCCCAGGTGGGGGGGCTCAGTTTTTGGAAAGAAGTCATTGAGTGCCAAGGAGACCGAAAAGGAAAAAAAAAATCAATTTTGTGGAGTCAAGAGGCAGCAGATTGTAGCAAGGCCTTATTTTTGAGGAGGGGGCCTCTCTCAGATCAAAGTGATTGTCGGGGGTGGGTGGGTGGGGGGACAGGGGGGTAGAGAAACGATCAACCTGTCTGAGATGGAGAGAAAAAGTAGGCCTGGTGGAGCAGAAAGTCCTTTCCCCAAGGGGTCACAATGCCAGAGAGGCTGCCTTGGCAGAGAGATGGACGGCCTTTCCACAGCCGTGCCAGATGTCAGAAGAGATTTGGGGGTTCAGAAGAGATTTGGGGGTCTGGGGAGATCCCCCCCAGAAGTGAGATGGAGCCTAGAGAGGAGCCGGAGGGGGGGAAGACACCGCTGTCTCAAAGATGCCCATCATCTCTGCATGAAATGTTGCCTTTATCCTGCCTCCTCTTGGTTGGGGGTGCCAGATGTCAGAAGAGATTTGGGGGTTCAGATATATATGAGGCTTCATAAGAGATTTGGGGGTTTGGGGAGTTCTCCCCAGAAGTGAACTCAAGCCTAGAGAGGAGGAAGGGGGGGGAAGACACCGCTGTCTCAAGGATGCCCATCATCTCGTTGCCTTTATCCCTGCCCCCCTCTTATTTGGGGTGGGGGGACAGAACCCCTAAAGTGGGGAAGAAAGGTGTCTCTGGCTCCCCAGTTTTGCTTTGCCAAGCCGGCTTCTCTTCCCTGGACGCTCAAAAAGGCCCCGTGGGGGCATCTCTCCCCCTCCCCCAAAGAGAATTGGGAGCTGCCAGCTTGAGACCCACGGAAAACTCTGAATTTTTTCAGTTTTTTTAAGAGAGTCGCTGGTGGAAAAGCTTTTTTTTTGTTTCCTAAATCCTTCTCCGCTATTGTTGATTTTGGCATTTCCTCCATGGGGAGAAAGAGAGAGAGATGGGTGGGGGGAGTCTTGGCACCTACCCACCCACTCACCCACCCACCCCCGGCGCCTCTTTGACACCCAGCCCCGCCGCGATGTCTCAACCCACTCGGCCCCGGAGAAACCGCCTCTCGTGGGTGGCAAGACGAAGAAGCCTTCAGATCGGATCGCTCTGGGAAAAGGGGGGGGGGAGGAAATGGAGGAAGGGGGGATTTGTGCATATGTGTGTGTGTGTGGTGCATGTGCGTGCTTTTTCGCCCCGGGCCCATCTGGTGGGGGGGCGAGGGATCCCCTCCCCG
This sequence comes from Myanophis thanlyinensis, assembly GCA_017656035.1. NCBI lineage: Eukaryota > Metazoa > Chordata > Lepidosauria > Squamata > Homalopsidae > Myanophis > Myanophis thanlyinensis. The sequence continues at coordinate 14,430 of JAEANM010008652.1, forward strand.
AGGTTCCCAAATCTCAGCCGAGTCTTGGAAAAAGCAGAGGCGGCGCGAAGGGTCTCCTTGTGTCCCCCCCCCACTCCTCCTCTTCCAGAGACGACATTTTATTTTGGGGTGGGGGGGAGGAAACGTGCCGTGGCATTCTTGCTCCTCGTAGCCAAGGGTTAATATTCCTTCCTTGACCGGAGATGATGGTGGAATTGGCAGGAGGAGAGCGGAGGAAGGACTGGGGGGGGGGGAGGTTGGGGGATTGTGCCCACCTGCTTGGCAGCACCTTCTCCGTCCCCCGCCCCCCCCCCACCCCTTGGGGACGGCAGAGGGGTTCAACCCAGCTGCCAATGAGCTAAAAGACAACACCCCCCCCCTTCCTAAATTAAGAACAGCCCCTTGACAAAGACCCTTGCTCTCCTTTAGCATCCTCAACCCCACATTGGAAGAAAAAAAAAGCTATTTTCAGAAAGGGTCCCGGGCATCATCATTGGCTTGAGACAGGCCAGGATTTTTTTTCGGGGGGGGGGGGTCTATCTCTCCCCCTACCCCACTTCCACCCCAGGGATATTCCCCCTTTATCCAAATGATTCCAGCCACTTAAGTAGACAGAGAGAGAGAAAAAAGCCTTTGGTAGAGAGATTGGCATTATTATTATTGTTGTTATTATTGTCATTATCATTATTAGCATCATCATTATTACTGGAATGTCTGAGCCCCGCCCTAGCCCTTGGGCCGAACGTGGCAGAGATTGTGTGTGTGTGTGCGTGTGTGTCTTTGCACACATACAGAAATTGCAGGTTTGGCACCCCAGAGGTGGGTGCTAAGCTAGAAGTGTCTTTTGGCCGGGGCACTCCTTGGCCTCCAGCTGTTTCCAAAGGTTCCATACAAATCTCACAGCGGCGGCATCTGGGGAAAGAAATTTAACTCCGTTTATAGAAAAGGGGGAAAGACAAAAAAAAGTTTTATTTTAATTCATTTTCCAAGGGGAGGGGGTTGCCTATGCCCCCCATCCCCATCTGTTGTGCAGTACGTTTGGGATGCCGGTCTCTTTTTTTCGATGCTCCCTTCTTCTGTTTTGCTAAATTTACTAGTATGGGCAGTCCTCGGTTTAACGACCGCAGTTGGGGGCAAAATTTCCATGACTAAGTGAAAAAGACATTCGTGAAGTGAGCTTCTACAGCCTCCCTTGCCTCGTTCAACGCCCATTACTGTCGTAAGTCATGTCCGTCGTCAAAAGAGGCTGACCGATTGTGAGCTGCCGAAATTTCCTCCCCAATTGGCGCCTTTCGCCGATTTTAGGGGGGAAAGTTGACCCGAAACCCACTCACCCATTAGCAGTCCTGGTCAGCACTGGGGAGACCCAGTTCCCCCCCCCCCCAAAATCTCGCTTGCTATCTAGGACTGACAAGCTTCGCGAAAGGAGAAGAGATTTAAAAACCGGTCTTGGCTTTTCCTTCTTCAGAATAAAACTCAGCTCAACTTTTGCGAAAGTTTCGACCGGCTCCTGTAAAAACTCTGCCGGCGTGAGCAACTGTCCCCTTACCAACTTAGGCCAGATTGGGATACTGTCGGGGTTCGGTGGGGGCCCCTAAAATTAAATTGGAATCCAGGGCTTCCCTAATTTATCGGTTTTCGGATGCTTGTCTTTATTGCTTGTTTTACATTTCTGGACTTCTTAGCGTCTTACGGACTGAGCATTATCTTAAAGGAGACAATCTCCCCACCCCCCCTTTAGCAATGGGGCACCCCGAGGCATCCCTTGGAGATCAGGCCCAGGGACGGACTGGCACCCCCGCCTACCCCCCCCCCCCATTGTCTGCTGAGCTTCCTTTCCGGTTCCCATCCAACAAGGCAAAAGGAGCTAGTGCTTTCCAGATGTTCCCAGCCAGTCATGAGAGAGAGAGAGAGAAGAGGGCCACTTACACACATCTGGAAGCGGAGATAATTCCCCCCCCCCCCCCGCCATCGCCAACAACACACAGGAGAGAATTGCAAGTTGTGATTATTTTTGGCAAGCAGGACATCCCATCCCTTCCCTTCTTCTCCAAAACTTCCCACCACAGCTGGGCTGATGAATTGATCAGGGGCTACAGAATAGCACACTTGGGAATGGGACCCTGAAGGTCTTCTAGTCCAGCTGAAGCAGGAGGCCCTTTCCCACTCCAGGCAAATTCCCTGTCCGAACCTCTTCTTAAAAACCTCCAGTGATGGAGCACCCACAACTGCTGGTGGCAAGCAGTTCCACCGGTTCGTTGTCCTCACTGTTAGGAAGTCTCTTCTTAATTCCAGGTTGCTTCTCTCCTTGGTGAGTTAGCTTCCATCCGTTTCGCCTTATCCTGCTTTGGAGAATAGCTTGACCCTCTTCTCTGCTTTGGGGCTAGCCCAGGGGTGGGCAAACTTTTTGACTCGCGGGCCACAATGGTTTCTAAAATTTGACAGAGGGGCCGGGCCAGA
>JAEANM010008653.1:0-16866 GCA_017656035.1 Myanophis thanlyinensis
TCCAAGCAGCCTCCATGTTTCCAGTGTCTTTTTCCCCACTTGGAACTGAACCACATGGACATTTCTTCCAACAATATAACATGTTTTATTCATTCAAAACAAAGCTAAAATGTGTTCTATAGACAGGCAGTAATGGTATTTTTTTCCACCTTTCTTTTGGCCATAGAATTGTAAAGCATGATACCACTGTCCAATTTTGTTGTTTATATTAAGCAGTGTAATCGTTTCAAAGATCCCAATTGGGTATACACAAAGCTGCATATTTATTCAAATATTTGGTGAAAGCCAACAAAAGCTTTGCTTTTATTTTTATTGTAATAATTTATCTAAGTAAGTAATTTCTCCTTTTAATGTTCAATGTAGAATTTAGCACAGTGGTTTACAAACTTTTTTTCTTCATTACCCAAAACCACTGTTCACCCAATGTAGATAAAACACTTTAAGTCATTATAATTGGATAATGATTTTGTGTGTCATTACTGCCCCCCCCCCAAAAAAAACCTCACTTTCATCCTATTTTGGGTAATTTATACAGGTTTGAAAAGCACTGGTTTAGATGTGACTGAGACAAATAAGATACATGTCATGAGGTAAGATTTTTTGACTATTCTACTTGTGCTACTTGTTTTAATTTTTGAAAGATTTTCTTACCAAATCATAGTTGCTTTAAAAATGGCTTCGTTTCATGTTCAAAGCCATAGCTTAAGACTGAGCATTCCATTTAGTCGTGCTATTAGAAATCTTGTTTTGGTCTGTCAGATCCCGCTGGTGACGCAGGATCATTTGGTGAAAGCAAGTAGAATAGATTTCATTAGATAGACCTGTAGAGCTGAATGAGAAAAGGAAATGATTCTGAGGCCAAGGCTTCAGATTGTTATTTGTTGTCCTTTTGTTATCAGTGCAGGAATAATAGAGGATCAAGGCTGTGGGAGTTTACAGTTAGGTCTTAAAGGATATTAAAGATCATATCTAGACCAATAACTTGGATTGTACTGCTACAATTTCAGTAGACTTGCTAGCACATCTGCCTTTGCGAAAGTAATATCAAAACATACATAAAATTAAATCATATCCTTGTTTTCACGATCCTTGTGGATTTCTTACAAAATTCTTGCCATTAGAATGCAGAATTTCTAGTAAATCAAGTGTTTTGCAGATAAATATTCATAAAGTTAGCTTTAAATATTCTGGATCTAAAATTTGAGGGGCTGGTATTAGGACCTCAAAGAATTCTCACAAAGTGAACAAAACATGTATACTAAGAATAACCTTGTGCTAATATTTATGAATAGATCACACACTGTTTTTTAAGCCCTGTAACCTTGGAAATGAGACATCATTTACATTTAACTGTAGCATTCTAGGTGATCAGTTCTTATCTCTTCCTCCTGGGCCTTTTTCTGGTCATATTTTTTTGATCTTGAACTTTTTCCAACATCTCTGGGTGACATCGCTATTGGATAATGTGTAATGTACCTTAAAAGTATGGACTGTGCACAAGTTTTAAACAATACTCTCCCTGCTGTTGCTTCAGTCAGATCACAAATGGCTGCATTTCTATAAAACAAACAAGGTTGTTTCTCTGTACTGTTTACTTTGGCCCTAAGAATGGTACTGAAGTTGGACATGGTAGAGCTGTTTAACTGTCTCTAATTTCCAGCAAGCATCTCTCTATGTCATTTTCAAAGCTGCACCAAAGCATGTTTCATCCTTTTCTTTGTTTCATATGCAAATATTGCCAAAGGAAAAAAAATCAGCAATTAATTATGGCTATAATTAGTTAAGATTAGTTAAGTTAAACTATTCTTGCCACAATATTTTTATAATTGAGAACTCATATATCTTTGAACATTAGTGTGACAGGACTGGTTGGGATGGGACACTTGGTTCCAACTTGCAAGACAGCAAATCTTTGCCTTCTAGATCTGTTACCTGTTGTGATGCTACATATAGTAATAGCAGTCCCAAAAGTGCTTTTTTCAAGAGGCAACTGGACTTTCTGTTTTTTCTTTGAAGACATTTTCGCTTCTCATGCAAGAAGCTTCTTCAGCTACCATGACTGAGAATTTCCCTAGACTTATATTAACAGTAATTCTTCATATGTAACATTTTATTTGCAGTTGCCCTTATGCAAGTACCAAATAACTGCTGGTAAATTCTTTCAATAGAAGAGAATGTATGTCGTCCAGGATTGAATTGTGATATCCTTGGTGCTCTCTAAGCTTGATTGTTTGCTTGCAAATGTTTTACTACCCAATGAAGCAACACTAGCATTTGTTAGTTAAAAAAGACCAGAACACATCCCCTTCAGCAGCCAATGCCCAGATAAAGAGGGATTAATAGCAAGCAAAAAATCAAGCAGAAAAAAAAATTCCAATCAAGGAACTACTAAGGAGCAAATCACACTCCCACCATTGCTGGCAATGCAAAGCTACTGTAAATAAACAGGAAACAAACTCCATATTCAATAGCATTGGTGATGTTACCTAGTTTGCACGTCTTTGCAAGTGACTTGTCAGGCAAGGTGTGTGCACAGTTTCCCTTCCACTCCATTTAGCTTTTTGCAATTACAAGTTCCTGGTCAGCTATGCCTGCACATATATGTACTCCTTCCTCTCCAATGGGCAATCTGTAAGGACCAAGGCCACTTGGAGAGGTGCTAATGGTTAAGTTTTCATTGTTTGGTTTACATGTAAGTACTTAATTGGTTTGTGTGCTTATTAAGTAACATGTTACTTATTCATTGTACTGGTCAAAGAGGCTATCACAATATTTTAATTAGCCACAATAATGTGTATCTCAGGGTTGACATCTTGCATTATTGGAGTTTTTGAACTTTAGATTTTGGGTTACAAATGCTCATTGTCCATCCTAACTTTGTAACTTTATTCATGCAGGACTTTTGGAGAAATTATTGGCTTTATTGATTGGCTTATATATGCATGGATAGATTGGTTAAGCTACTTGTCCCCAAATTTTTCGGAACTCCAAGTCTCATATTGCCAAACAGAAGCTGTTTTCTTATGGCAAGTACAAAGACCAACAATGCAGTCCTAAGATGCAGCTGCTTTAAAGACACACATACAAGTACTACATTTGTATTTCTGCATAAGCTGAAGCAGCTTTTTCGAATTATTTCCAAGATACAGCAGAATCCCAGTATTTAAATCTTACAGGATGTTATTGGAATGAGCATGTTTACTACTTTATCAGTCAACAAGTCCTGGAGAGCCAGTTGAAAATGTTTCCTATATTCTTGCAGACAAATAACCATGCTTGAAAACTAAGATATTTCTACTGTTTAAAAAGTTGTCAGCAAGCAACTTGAAAGGAACTATAGATATAGTTAAATCATTAAGCGTAGTTAGATTTGAAAGCTACAGACTTTCTAATACTGTAATACTAGATTTTTGCTTACTTGCCTGCAGTGCTAGATTTAGAAAAAGGTAAGTAAGCAAGCTACAGCTTAGGGCCTCACAGTGTCTCTGAAAATGAAACAAACTTGATTATATACATATTGAATTTAATTTAAAGGTATTTATAATGCAAATAAAACAAAATATGAAAAAAATAACCTGTTCTTTGATTATTCTGCTTTTTGTAGTATTTTTTTCCAAGTACTGGTAAATGTGAGCTTTATTGGTATTTTAATTTTCCTTTCTGGTAGGGTAAATTATTATGACCTCATAGCAACAGTCACCATGTTTCTTTGCAAATTTCTGTAGACTTCTTCACAAACATCAGGATGGGTGTCTTAGATCAGTGCTTTTCTTAAAAGCATCAGATGATTTACTCCTCTTTCTTAAGCTATCTGTTCTGTTTTACCCACTGTAAAAAAAAATGAAATAAAAACAGCCATGTTGAGACTTTTCACAATAGGAAGCCGCTAATCCTTCCTATCCATTGTGGTCCCCATCATATCCCATCACAAAGCCAGAGTGCCATGAACAAGAAGGGAGAGTCAGCTAAGCATGTCTCCAAAATTATTTTCTTAATTTAGTATGATATAATACTGTCCTTCTGTAATGACATTAAACAAAAGTTCCCTTCTGCAACAAAAAATGATGACACTGTCAGGAAGAAGCCAAATCAAAAGATGACACTAAGCACCACTGACAGCCTTCATTCATCAATGGGAAGGATGTACTTTTGAAGACTCCTGGCAACTACCTGAACTAGTTCCTGCAGTTTTCTTGGCAAGATTTTGGAAGTGATTTGCTATTGTCTCTTTCCTAGGACTGAGAGAAAGTCACTCAGATGGTGACTAGAACTCAGACTCTTGAGTTTCTAGTCTGATGCCTTAACCGTTATATCAAATTGGCTCTTAATCAGTAGAAGGCTCAGAGTATTTAATGTTGCAATTCACCTCCTTCTGGAAAAATAAAATTGATTGATCTTTGATTAAGTGCTTTCAAGATGTTAACAGGATGATCCATCATCCTGGCCTTTTAGGTCTCTCAGTTGTGCATTTATTGCTTTTGTAATCAACCTCAACCAGTTTGCTGTTCGTTATCCTTCTTTCCAACTTTTCCAGCATTACAGATTTATTTTTATTTGGTATATTTTGCTTTTATTTTTTGTCATCTCAAGGCAGCATGCATACTTTATACTCCCATGTTTTATTTCCCCTCAAAAAATATCGTGGCTGAGATCGTAACTGGCTCAAAGTCACCTTGCTGGCTTTCATGTCTAAGAGAGGACTAGAACTCACAGTCTCCTAGTTTCTAAGCCTTTTTTTCAGGAGACTTGGTTCTTTGCATAATATGTCCATGACATGATCTCTAAGACTCACTTGACTTCAGTTCTTATTATAGGCACATTTTTGTAATTTTCTTTGCAATAGTGTAGAAGCCATTTATAACTTTATTCTGGGATGTTTTTCTACTTCAGTTTAACCTATAGGGCTTGTTATTTGTGCTAATCTTCCATCCAAATATAGCCAGGTGTGATCTTTCTTAGTTTTTTTAAAAAAAAACCAACATCAACTAAGTGCTACCACCTGGATACAGTGTCTGTAAAGGTATGAGAGAAATGGAAAACAAATGATGAAAGCAAAGTTGCAAGTTCCACTCTGATCCGTGCATCATGATGTTGCACGGACCAGCACAAAGAGAATGAAGCTTACAGTAAAATTGCATAATGCCACTTTCATTAGCCTAAGTAAAATGTAGGATCAAGGTTGACTCAGCCTTCCATCCTTCTGAGGTTGGTAAAATGAGGACCCAGATTGTTGGGGGCAATACAACCTCTTAGAGATTGCTGTAAAGCACTGTGAAGCAGTATAGAAGTCTAAATGCTATTGCTATCCTACAGATGCCTCTATCAGTTTTTATTCCACTAAATTTTCCTCCAACCCCAAATTTGGTAGCCATCATATATATCTGCCATGTTTCTCAAAATCGTGTATTACTCATATCCTAATTAGGTTTATAAAATGAGATGCATAAACACTTCTAATCACTTAGAAATAGGTGCAGTAAGCATTCAGGAACACAGTTAGGTGCACAATGATGATAAGCAAATTTGATGAATAGGGAATAATAAAAAGGTGCTATAAAAGAATATAAATGCAAGTTATAAATGCAAGTTAACACCCACTTATCCCTTTACAAGCATTCTGCGGATGTTCACCCAAAGATGGATAACACGCAGAAACGCAGATAATAAATGAATGTCGAAATGTTCCTTGTTCTGATAAATCAGCTCTACAAACAGTAGAAAACCCAATATAAAGAGAAAGTTGATTACTGTCCATGTTGGCTCCGTCTTTTCTGACCACAGTCCAACATCCCCACAAACTAAAGCATCCCCAGCTGTGCACAGCCGAAAAAACTTACCTCGCGGCCAACACTTCCGTGCCGGCCCCGCCCTTAGGTAGCTCGCTCTTCGATTGGCTGTTCCGGAGGAGGGCGTTAACCTGTTTAGGCAGGATGTCACGTGTGGGACTGGACTGGGAAAAGAGAAGGCGCTGGAGCTGCGGCGGCCACCTTGAACACCCTGGTGGGCGCCGAAGGGATCATGCCGTACGTTCTCATCAGCACTCAGATCCGCATGGTGAGCGAAGCGGGACTGGGGCTGCGAAGTGGAGGGTAGAAAAAAGAGCGCGAGGGATCAAGCATGCAGTTATTTTTGGAAGGTTGAAGTTTTGTGGATTGGCTCCCCCTCGTCCGCCCCCCCCCAATCAAGAATACCAATGTGTGTGGGAAAAGGTAAAAAGGTATCCGGACGGGGAGGGAGCTGAATATCTTTATTTGGGTAAAAGAAAGAATGAAAGATTTAACTGATTTCTGGAAATTTTCGCCTGGCTGAAATATACGGACCTCCGCTTCTTTCCTTCGACACATGTATGCAGATATGTTTTGATACTATCTGGTCTAACCCGCTTCATGCCTGGTTTAGTACTAGAGACTTGGGGGGATGATGAAGTATCTAAAGTCTAAAGTGTAATTTGCATGCAGTTCTACAGCTTGGTTCTTTTCTTTTCTCAGTTGCCATTTGCTTGGTTGTGCAGATCCATGAAGGCCACTCAGAGCAATAGATTTCTGATGATGCTCCTTCTGTGTTGGCAGGATCCACTGCTTCTAGAGCAATGCTTTTCCCAACGGGATGCCTTCTGGATGTGTAGAGACTACAGCTTCCAGAAATGGAGTTGGCTGGGATTTTGGAAGTGATAAGCCCAACACCTCTGGTGGACATGAGTTTGGGGAAAATTGCTCTAGAAAGTGTCAGAGTTTGCAAATTTTAGGTTGGTTGATATCTTGAAGGGAAAACGATCAAAAGTCATTGGGCATTTTACACAGTGCTTATGTCTTTTTGGGGTTTGTTTTTGTGGCTCACAGACCATGAAATCACTGATCTGACTGGATTATGACACAATTATGTGATGATACATTTGTTAGATTTGCCACTGTTGTGTGAACCTATCCGTTTTTCTGGAAACCAAGAACCTCTGGTCATAGTGGAATTTACTTTTACGTACATTTCAGATGTGAATGACCGTGTTTATATAGATTATCTAATCAGTACAGTAATACATGGAAAAATCTACGTTTCCAGAAATTTTAATCCTACATGTTAGTTTGTGGAAAGGAATACAGAGGCTGTGGAGATTCATCATTCCATTCTTAGGAGAAAATTCCTAAGCTAAACAAGCAAAGTCATTTTTCTCTAGTGGATGCATGATATAGGTAATTATTTTTCAAAATTGGAAAATGTAAGATGTGTGGACTTCAGTTTCCCGAATTCCCCAAGCAGCATCCACAGGCATAAATCAAGTCCCCTTCAGGGACCCTGCATTGCCTTTTAAAAGTATGCACAAAAACTGAATTTATATGGATTGTCAGCAAACTAGCAACCAATGAAGGGAGAAAGTGAAATAGATGGATTAAGTTTCCTGTTCCTCTCCATCTGACACTTTCCCCCTTTTCTGGCAATAGGATGAACGTTCAGCGATTATATTTACATCCACTACAACTCTCAGCTACTCAAAATAATTTTTTTTTCAAAAAAGATGGTGCTCCCAATTTCAAAAAGTCTTTCCCCCACTATAGAGGAATCTGTGCCAGCATACCTGGAACATTGGTTTAAAATGTATGTTTAGAAAAGAACAGAAGCCAGGAAAAAAAAAACCAAATTAATTCAAAAAGATTTATTGAAAACATTCCATACTGTCTCATGTTCAGCCTGTAGGGGGAGCTATAACAATTCGGAATTGTACCTATCTGTGTAGTTACTTGCACACGAATAGCTAGACTTAGAACAACTTTATTATCACTTTAAATGTGCACTAATCAGCATACATTAAAATGAAATTTCATTGCATCCAGCTCTCAAAGGGTCACCACTTCCAATATACACTACATAAACATGACAAAAATATAAATAAATAAATATGCATATACCCACATATATTAAATAAATAAAAAATATGCATATACCCACGTATATTATATGGCACATAGTTCTAAGTAGGTAAAAGTGACTACCGTATTGTTGCTAACCTAACCAATGATTTTACTTTGATTTTATATAAAAGAGAAACCATTCCTTGTGTCCTAAAAGTTAAGTCTTGTGGTTCAGAAATTAAAATAACTAAAATAAAAAAGTGGATTGTCAGGTGCCTGAATTTTGATCATGAGACTGCAGGGGCACTGCAAGAGCCATAACCTCAAGGACTGGTCGCAACTACCATTTGTTTAGTGGAAAAGTGTCCTGAAATTATATCATAAAAGTTTGACAGCAAACTTGTTGATTTTTATGGGTATGATTTTTAGGACATTTGTGGAATATGTAGGCGTTAAGAGTGGAATGGGAAGATTTTGCCTCCCAACAGGTTCCCACCCTTATCCTCATTTAGAGTGAGAAAAACAAAATTGCTACCATAAATTGGCCTCTTTGCTGCCAAATGGTAGTGTGATCTTAAAGTGTTAGTAAACTGCATGTGCATTGCTATGCTTTCATTTATTTACTAAATAAATACATATGTTCCCATATGTCTACCAGAAGGAGCCCCAGAACTGATTTTAATGAGTAGACAAATTCCTCTAGGTAAAGTGAATGATTCTAAAATAAATAGGGTGTATGTAATACACTGAGATCAGAAATACCATCAAACTGGATACTAGTGGAGATCTTTGGCAAATATGTTGGAGGTTGCTGTCATGTTTTGAATAATGTCTGACTAATGTACTGTAGCATTAAAACTGCTCCAGTCATCTATTCTTTTAACGTCTATGCATTCGTGTATATACTCTTTGTATGTATATGTGTGCATACACCAACAATGAAAACCTTTAAAACAAATATGTTGATTTAAGTTGCATTAGTTTTCCTTTCCAATGTTATACTGAACTTTGAATGAAAAAGATAAACAATGTTTGTGATATTGATATAAATTGTACTTAATTTTGATAGAATACCTTGTTTCTTTCTCTTCTCTACTTTCATCTAAGTAATAGAATGTCAGTACTTTTTAATTATTTTAAAGAGAGTTGCGATGGCTCAGTGGTGTAAACATGCTGGAGATGGTCTTTGCTCTGATGGTTCGAGTCCTAGCACTGCGTGGTACAGTAAACTTCTGTCACTGGCTTCAGCTTCTGCCAACCTAACAATTCGAAAGCAAGCTAATGCGAGTAGATAAATAGGTACCATTTTGGTGGGAAAATAATGGCATTTCATACAGTTGTGTGACTCCAGCCATGCTGGACCTTCTCCAATGCAATGTGACATCAGCAGAGGGAGAAACACTAGATATTACTGCAGAATACTGTTGAACCTTTCTGAGTGTGGAGTTAGTCTGCCCCTCTGGTGTACTTTGGATAGTGTGCGAGTATGAACTGAATAGACTGGCAGTTGTCAGCAGCCAAACAACTACTTTGTATTAACACTATAGTTTTCTGGTATAACATTGCCACATGTTAAATAAATAATAAATGTTATATAAACATCACTATACTGAAGAAATACAATGGAATAATACAAAGTCTTACTACAACACAATAAAAAGGAAAAAATCGAAAGCATTGTAGTAAATTTGAATATACTAATATGGGCAAGTGTGCAAAGCTGAGTGATAGTATGCCATATGCTATCTCAACCTGAGGACAAAAGTATAGTATTAGAGATTTTTGTAAACAATCTTAAACTGATTTCTGCCAAGTATCATTATTAGCTGGTGTTCACATTTTGCAAACAGGTTATAGGTATAATAAAATAATGGGATGATGCTAATATTGTTTTCAATACAGAAGTGGTCATTTCTGTCTGTAGGAAGTTGGACCTACAATGGTTGGTGATGAACATTCAGATCCAAACTTGATGAACTATCTAGGGGCCATTAAAAGAAACATGTTGGGAAATCATTTGTAAGTATTCCTCTTTTTGCTTCTTGCTTACATCACTGTTTGTTAATCAGTAATTTTGAAAACACAAGAGAGCTTTCCCAAATCTGGTGCCTAGTTGGGTGGAAACCTTTTATTAACAAATTATATATTCCTAGCCATAACTTTTTTGTTATATTTATTCCTTTGCTCTGGAAAATTGTGTGCATTCCTCAGGATGGATGGATAATTCTGATGCATCTAAGACATTTCTTGAGCTTTTCAGTCATCATTTAAATTAAAGCCCAAATGACAGCAATACTAGAATCCTATTTACTCTAATGATATGTCAGAGAAAATTTCATCCAGGTGCAATGACCAAGCCATTTCCCCTCAGTTCTTTTCTTGCTTCAACCCCCATCATTACCCTAGATTGGTCTTCCAGCTTCATTCATTGGCCTTTTGCCAGTTTTATGCCATCTGTTTCCTCTGTGTTTATACAACTTTAGAATTTGAAGTGCAAAATGTTATCTTTGAGACACCATAAATAAACGTGAACATAAATATGCATCATCTTAAGTTACACTATAGTTGTTTTGACTTAAGACGTCATGTTTAACCTAGGTGTGATTTATAACATATAAACTAATATATTAGTTCAGCTCAACCAGTTTATTGAATGAACTATGAATGAAACAGCCAGGCTTACTAGAGTACGTGAACTGGATTAATTTTTAGGGCACTATTTATTTCTAAAGACCTAAGGAAAAAAAGTAAAATCAGCTGAAAGCAATGTTTTAGGATTTAAGATGAGAAATAAGTGCTTTCTCCTCCTATTTTCTCCACAAGTATTAGAAATAAAATATGGTGAAGAAAAGAAATCACGGGCATATTTACTTATGTAGTAGTTCAAATGCATGAAATTTTATAAGTCATTCTAAGCTTTTCATCATGTTGATGTTTGCATCCTTGCATCCCATTGTTAGTGATTTCAGAGCTTTTACATGCAAGCAAGTTTAAAAGCTCAAGTGTGAAGTTGATGTATAAATAATGATAGGCCTTACTTTGAAGATGACTCTTTTATTTGGAAGACTGTCAGATGAATTGAGGGTATCTTTGAGGGTATCTGCTCTTTGAAAGGTGGTGCAGGCCAGTCAGTGGAAGGGCAAAGCAGCCTCATGGCTGTGTGTTGCTCAATGAACCCCAAGCAAAATGTTAGAGCTGGGTCTTTAGGCATTTTTGAAAGACCAGGAATGTGGGGGGCCTCCTCACCTCTTGGGGAACAAGTTATAGTAATTATGCATAGAGGAAAATCAGCATAAGCCTGTGTTAAATAAATCTATGCTTTTTTTCTTGGATTATGTAAGGACTTCCTTATGAGCACTTCTTCTAAAGTTTATCATCAAATATCTTTTCCTCTGTAGTTTTTGCAAAGGTCTTTGGCTCATGTGTCTTTAAATATGTTCAAATTATTGGTGGTAAGATGCAAGTTTGGGTGCATTTGTCAACAATGCCAAAAATAGTGGCATGCCCTAAGTTTGGTCTTTTCATATTTGGCTGCATCATGATGCGCATGCAAAAAGTGCAGGGTATGTGCCCCAAAGACACAATGCTTTTTGTCATTCCCGCCCTTGCCATTCATATGCCTCTGCTACTTCTTCTCCCTTCCCTTCTTGCCTTGCAGTGGTAACCACCTCTTTTTTCACATAACCAGAAGAGGGAAAATGAACAGAGCCTCAGGGGGACCTAACATTATGGCTGCACTTTAAAAAATAACTAGAATAGCCAGAAGGGTCCATTCACAGATGAAAATAGAAGTACAAATCCAATAGAGCCCTGTAAAATATCAAAGGAGATTAGGGTAGAGCTCTGTTTGTAACAATGCCATAACATTTAAACTGTTATAAACATTATAAACTATTGTTGACTAATTTGTTTATTGGGACCAAGTATGTAAAAATGGGCAAGCTTTTAATTCTCCAGAAATCTTCATTTGTGAATAAAACTGTCTCTAGGCTGAATTGTTAGGTTGCAAAACTTGTGTGTGATCTTGCATTCACCCAAGCTTTCAAAAACGTAGGGCATCAAAGACCCAGAAGATCAATCTTAAAACTTTGATCAACATATTAAATTTCTTTTAGCCTCCTTTACTGTCTAGTTTTAAATCTGTGTTCTTAGAACTGCAACATTCTCATCAATATGGACACAAATTATTTGAAATTGTTCTTTTTAAAAATCTTGCCATTTTTTGTCTTGTTTACAACAGCTGGGAATATTATGTGAATGATGCTCCACGGATCGTCTTGGACAAGCTGGAGAAGTGTGGTTATCGAGTGATCAGCATGACAGGAGTGGGACAGACCCTGGTGTGGTGTCTTCACAAAGAAGTGACAGAGAATTGTGCTTTTCTTCCTTTCCAAAACATTGCTGTAAACCACCCAGCATAAGCCTGAGATTGCATTGCTCATCTTCAGGCATTTTAAAGTGAGACTTTTATCAAAACGTGGCTTTAAAACCATAAGCACTGCTATATCATTCTAAGAAGTATCATTCTAAGAAGCTTCACAGCTCTGGGGCTGGAGCTTTCCTGAAGTGAATGATGAATTCATTATTTCAGATCCAATCTGAAACTGGCAGTATTAACTTGTTATCTCCACTTTATTGAACGATGGCAACTTGGCATTAAATCCACTATATCAGTAAGGTTAGATTAGGTGTGACATAGCAGAGAACAATGATCATGCACAAAATGGCTGTTAATATTGATAGGGATATTGTTACCATACAAATTTACCTCTATAAATTACATGATGTGCTTAAAGTATACTAGTGTCCCCATTTAAGAGAGTAACTAGAATCTTGAGATCGTGATATGTGGTTTTTTTTATTATCTCTACGTGGTATATCTTGAAATAATACAGAAAAGATTCTTTAAATAGTTCCATATCGTTTTTAATTGTACCAACTTGCCCTTTCATTGTTGGGATTATTTACACTATGTCTGCTGAAAACCATTCCTAAGTAGCTCATAAAATAATACAATAAAAAAGTAAAACCAATCTAACACTGTATCTTAAATTGTTTGTTACCAGGCAGTTTTAAAATGCCGTCAAAGCCTGTAACATAGCAATTGACAATCTTAAGCAAAAGTCTGAAATGATGATATCTATCTATATATAAAAGCGAAATACTACTCACATAGGATCACAAAATCTCCAGAACTGTAAAGTCTACGAATTTGAAATTTGGCATGTATGTTCCTTTTGGCTTCTAGGTACTGGCTAAGAGAGGATTTTTCAAAATGACCATCAGAGCATTAGTATTTTGTGTATTATTATTAACACACTCTGATGCTAAGGAGTTCTAATCCCCCTTCCCACCTGAAAATAAATCTGTTCTAACTGCCACTTGCCTCACATTCCGTTATCTCTGTTCAAACTGGCACATGTTCCACTCCTTCACTCAGGAGTGGGCTGGGGCTCCTTACAGTACTAAACATCGCTACCTCACCAAAATGTCTACTGCTTCCAGACTCAAGGTGGCAGGAGATATTCCCTTATGAGTTTCAATCACCCACCACCACTGAGCCAATGGATTGTGAACTGAATTTCTCCTGCATAATGTCCCAGCCCCAAATCACTTCTTACACTGAAGAAGTTCAGTTCAAACAAATCTGTACCTTCTACTGTAACACCAGTTAAAGGGAAAAGAGGTAAAAAATGCAGGAAAATATTTACGTGTGTGATTAGGAAAACACAAGGGAAGCTAGAAAAAAGTATCGTCAAACTTATCCCCAAGTCAATAGAGAGGCTGTAATAAAGTATGCATCTAATAACCCTTACATTAATCAGTCACAAATGAGATCGATGCCTTGGACTAACAAGTATTTGTCTGGTTTTAAATATGAACCTCATTGATTAACGCCTCCGAAACTGCAATGGCACCAGGCTTCAGGTGAAGACTGTAAAAACATGTACAAAGCCACATTCACAGGCATCAATGAGGGAGAAACTCTTCATACCCCAAATTCCTCTGATCCCATCAGACTACCACTTTGAGTTCAAAATGCCTACAATTTCCTGTTGAGATGTGCTACACCATCACCAACAATAAGGCACAGGGACAGATGTTCTCCTGCATAGCCCGAAGTTTCATTACTAAACACAGGTATCCAGCTAGTAAATAATATAAAATATACTTGTATAATGGTAGGTAATGGGGCTAATACACTGATCTAGTGCAACATCTCTCCCTCATTCAAGGAGCTATGTTAGTTTCACACTTATTTTATTGCTGAACTGGAAGTGCCAAATAATTAACCCTTTTTGTAACAATTTATTTTGGTTTAGATTGCATTGTCAATACTGATAGGTGGTTCAGTTTCCTTCTGATATAGGTGGCTATGAATGACCACCAGTAATATTTATAGAGTTCCAGATAAGGATTGAGAAAATGGGTGAGATCACAATTTAGCCATGAAATTGAGCTTGTAACCAGCTTTCTGCCAAATGAATTTCACAGATTTATTGCAAAGATAAAAATAACTATAGACTTCTTTTAAACAAAAGGGTATGTTACATCTAACAAATATTTGGATTTATAAAGAGTATGTTAGAAGAGCATAGTGAGCCTTTAAAGTCAGATTTGCCATGAGTTGTGATGAGTAGAAAACATTTTCTATCATAGGAAATGTGTTGTAGAGCTCATATTGGTTCAACGTCAGGAAACATGGTGATCAACAAGGAAGGATATAATTTTCCAAAAGGCAGATTTGCCACTGCTGCATAAATTCCAGATGTCAGGGTAATTTAAGCCATACTCTGAAATACTTGAAATAGATTTTCACTTTATATAACCCCTTAATCAGGGTGATGTTATTCTTCCAAGAAATCTACAGTAGTTTTGAAGTTTTTCCTTCAATAGTTTTTATTGTTTTAAGAATTATAAGCAAAAATGCATGATAATGCCATTTCCCCTTCTATTATGTACAAGACTCTTCTTCATCTTCCTGTTTCATCTTTTCAATTAGCTTCTGCCTCTCAGATGCTTGCCGCATGCGCATCATCACAAGGCTTTCATAATCCCTCTCGGAAACCACTGAACCCTATGGAAAGAAGTGATTGCAGTCAGTTTCAGACACTCCATTAGGTCTTTCATACATAATTATATTATTCTGGATGAATTATTGAAAGCATCAAAATCACCATCACCACAAAAGTACTTTTCAAGTTTCTATAGAAATACAGAATTTACAGTTAGCACAGCTACAATATTACTAATTACTGTATACTGGCAATTTAATTGGCTCTCAGCAATAATATTGACATTTTCAGCTGATCTTAGATTTTATAGATGTTAAAATTACTCTTTACAAACAAAGCAAACTTTGCACAGTACATAACATTATTCATCAGGCTGGAAAGTGCTAAAAAAATTTTTTTTTATGTTTTATATCCCAATATGCTTAATAGTCATACAAATTATTCGAAATTAAGTAAGATCCTATATATTAAAATATGGCTTAGAACAAATTATGATAGATTATGTTTTAAGGATTCTATTTACAAGGTGTATTTCTTTTTAGAAAAGCTTACAGTTGGTCCAAAGAACAGTAGTTTGTTAAAGCATTGCCATATTTCTTGAATGTACAATAGTCCTTGATCTATTACATTTCTTCAGTGAACATTTGAAGTTAAGCATTGAACAAATGGTGGCTATAACCAGTCCTCAAGTGTTTTGCCATCCCAGAATCCCCATGGGTGCTGAGCAACCTATTCACATTTATGTGTGCCAAGCATCAACTAATGATTGCCAAGCATCAACTGATCACCATCGGAAACCTTTCTTGCCAGTTTCCTCAGAAAGAGCCTCCCAACCTGTGCTGCTCCTCTCAGACACCATCCCTGACCTTCCCTCACCTACACAGCAACTCTTGCACACTCCCTGCTCCATGTGGTGCTTCTCAGGTACCCTGGCCTGACTCGTGCACACTCCCATGCACCTTACCCACTTTTTCCCTGAGCAGCCTCTCTTGCACATCCCTTTGCTCCCTCCTCCACCCAACAGAAACCACTTACTGTTGGTTTGGAACTTGCAGAGTCCCCCACTAATTTTGATAATGTGAAGCTAGCAAGAAGTTGCCTTGCCTTGTGGGACTCAGTTAAAATCAGCAACCGAGATTGCAGGGATTGCTGTCACTAAGTGATGTAGTTGCATTTTAGGACCGCATTGCCTGGCAATGGAAATTCCAGTCTCAATTGACGTCATAAGTCAAAACCAACCTGTATGTATGCCTCCAAGCCTGAAAATTTTTTTGGAGGATTTCTGAGGGAGCTATAAAAAAGAAACACCCAGCTGAGAGGCCAATATAATGTGAAACTATAGTCTGAAATTAGTGCTTCTCAACATTTGTGGCTTTTAAGGTATGTGGACTTCCAACTCCCAGAACTAATGTCCACAAATCTTAACTCTGCTAAAGTTGAGAAAGACAAATTACCCATAGAAACTTTGGCACATTTGGAAATGGTGGGATGGAAGAGCCAAGGCTATATTCCAGTGGTGGCAAACCTATGGCACGCGTGCCAGAGGTGGCACTCAGAGCCCTCTCTGTGGGCACATGTGCCGTTACCCCAGTCCCGCTCTATCACATTTCTCCGTCGTGTTTTTTGATGTTGTGTGCAGGGAAACAAAAGTTTGTGGGACTAAAAAAAAAAGTTCACCCAATCCCAATTTCTCGTGAAAGAAAAAGATCTCGTGAAGTTGGAATTGATTGAGTGAACTTTTGTTTCTCTGCATACGATGGCGAGAAACATGACAGAGAAATGTGATGGAGCTGAAATCAGGCAGGCAAAGAAATGCTTGGGGCAGGTGTTGGGAGCTATCAGTGTTGGGATGCTCTGCCTCCCACCACTCAGCCTGCTGATGTTCGGCGCACTGCTCCTGGGTTAGTCGGTCTCCAGACATCTGATTCCCATCACCCAGCACCAGTTCAGGGGTTTCCTCCCCCCACAGGGGAGTAAAAGAGAGAGAGAGAGGGAGGGGAAGAGGG
>JAEANM010008654.1:0-16866 GCA_017656035.1 Myanophis thanlyinensis
TGTTTGATGACTGACTGACTTGACTGTGTATGAATTTGGACTGACTGATGGACATTGCTAAACCTCTATTTCCAAGAGAGTAAAAACCTATATTTTTCTACTCAGTGTATCTGTATCTTGATTTGTGTATTTTACCGCACCACTCTCACAACGTTCCACTGTGTACTCATTCTCCAAATGGAGGACCATCCTTAACATTGGTTATGGGCCCAGGGTACCAGTAGGTCCAGTTGGTCCCAGTAGCAGTTAAAGGAGAGTTGGTACTAGAGACACAATACCGTATACAGATAGCTGTATAGTATATAATTGTTGATTTATATCCTGGAGAAGATGGCACACGACCCATCAACAAGTCTATCGCTGATAACCCAGTTGGATGGAACAAACGATGTTTCCTGCTCTATGAAATGCAGTCTACTCTTGTGTAGAGAAGGTTTATGGGATGTTGTCCAGAATCCACCAGATGTAACTTCTTGGGATCCAGATGATAATGAAGACTCCCTCTCCCCACCTGAAAAGAATTCTTTTCCAATTGACAATTGCCTCACATTCCATTACCTCAATTCAAACTGGTAGACATTCCATTCCTTCAGTGAGGAGCCGTCTGGGGCTCCATAAAGTACTAAATGTCACTACCTCACCAAAATGTCTATGCCTTCTACCTATGGAACTGCTTCCGAACTCAAGGAGGTGGGAGAAATATTCCCTTATGAGTTTCAATCACTAACTACAACTGAGCTAGCAGATTGTGAACCAAATTTCTCCTGCATAGTGTCCCAGGCCCAAATCACTTCTTACACTGACCTCCTCAGTTCAGACGAATCTGTTCCTTCTAGTGTAACACCAGTTAAAGGAAAAAAGAGGGAAAAACACAGGAAAATATTTACAGATGCAATTAGAAAAAGACATTTCTCATGCCAAATGTATGCAAATTAATGAAATGTTGCAGGCTTGGACACAGCCTGAGAGATTTAAAGGTTCTGACAGAACCACTAATCTTTCTTTCCAAGTACTTTCAACCAGAGTTTGGCCCAAATGGGACAATCTACCTGAGAAAAATTGTTTCCTAATATGATGAAAGCTGTAAGAGTTTTCAATTCCCAGAATGGCAACTCTTCAAGCTAGATATATCAGAACTTGTTTTTCTCAATTATCCTCAATGTTTTGGCTCTTTCCCTATTTCCCTAGTTTGTTCTTCAGATGAAAAAATAAATCTTATCTTTATATTACTACATAACAAATATCAAAACAACACTAGTTACATTTTCTTCCTATTACTGTTTTGATGCTATGCCAAATAAAAGCTCTTGAATGATTTGATTTTTAAAAATTGTAGTGATTTGTCAGACATCTATATAATCTAATATTGGAAAGATTAATTAAATTAAAACTCAATTCCAACAAAAATGGTTTCATTCCTCTTTGCAGAAGTTTATTTTTGCATAAGAAATTGTCACTAGTTTAATTCAACTGATTTCACAAACTGAAGCTTTTTGTTTGTAGTTAAAAGGCCAAACCTCTAAATTATATTGCCAAGGTAGACACTGGATTATAAAAGTTGCAATTCATATTTCAACTGATCATTGCTTTTTCCCAGAATATTGGACTTGTGTACCATTGTAACCAATAATATTGATTGCTTGATGTTAGCTTGCCACATTGAGTAAATCAACCAAACCCTAATTTATGGTTTACCTTGGTATATAAAATCAATCACTGTGGCTACATCTGTAGAATATAATGTAAATTCAGCTATTGCTTTGTATATTCTTGAGAATTAATACCCTCAAAGAAAAGTGTCATAATAGTTATAGTCAGAACAGAACAGAACAGAACAGAACTCTTTATTGTCCAAGTGTGATTGGCACACAAGGAATTTATTTTCGGTGCATACACTCTCAGTGTACATAAAAGGAAATGGTACATTTATCAGGAATCATAAGATACACTTAATGAAAGTCATAGGGTACAAATAAGCAATCAAATCATACTAGGAAACAGTAATCAGTATAAATCATAATGATACAAGCAACGAGTTATAGTCACAGTGGGGGAATGGGTGATGGAACAATGAGAATAACAGTAATGCAGACTTAGTGAATAGTTTAACAGTGTTGAGAAAATTATTTGTTTAGCAGAGTGATGGCATTCAGGAAAAAGCTGTTCTTGTGTCTAGTTGTTCTTGTGTGCTGTGCCCTGTAGTGTTGTTTTGAGGATTCAACACTTCCATTGTATGTTTATATAACGAAACTGCTCAAGGAGCTGGTGATACAGTTCTACAGAGGAATTGTTGAGTTGGTCATCTGCACCTCTATAACTGTCTGGTTTGGTTCTGCAACCCAACAAGACAGACACAGACTACAGAGAATAATCAGAACTGCAGAAAAAAACAATTACTACCAACCTGTCTTCCATTGAGGATACTGCATGAGTCAAAAAGAGGGCTGTGAAAATATTTACAGACCACTAACATCCTGGACATAAATTGTTTCATTAAACAATTAAACATATATTCTCAAAATTCTTAGGGTGGAACTTAACTCTTTTTCTCCTACACAAATGATATAAACTTCATTGTCTTTTGTTTCTCTGGAATGTGGGGGAATCCAGGCTACATTCTCCCACATTCTAGATGGCTATTTTCTTCCAATTTGCCAACCAATTTTTAGATTTGAAGTAGTTCCTTATTTTGTTAGGCCAATTTTCTTGGTACCATGGGTACCTTTTTTCCTATAATGAAAGACAAATAAATCATGTCAAACTGGAACTTTCTCCTTCCTCTTTTCCTGAGGGAATTATTTTGCTCCTGACTGGTTGTTCAGAGGTTGAGCACCCTGTCCAAATCTTTGCTGGTCTCTGCACACTTTCAGATTGGCAGGTCCTTAAATATCCTTCACTGCTTTTGTATCGGAACCCTTTGCAGTAGGATTTCACCCCTTCATGATATGTGTGCTTTCCAATAGATTTACAAACACTTAGATTTTGCCAACAGTTCTTGCAAAGAGGCAAATGAAAGCATGTTGCAGTAAAATGAGGAAGCACAATCAGAAGTAGTGAGATCTTGGGGACAATATATGGAATGATGGGATGTGATTCTAATTAATGTACAAGAGAATGAGTTGGCAATACTTTATAGTAAAGAACAAACAGAAAATGAACAAAGGTTACCTGCATAATGTGGCCTTTTACTTAGATAAACAATTTAAGGCCTGCAAGCAGTTTATGTATTTCTGTTATTCTGAATAAACTAAATCATTGCTGTTTACTGAATGCCTGAGGTGATTTACAAAGAACAAACCCGTGAAAGCCAATATCCTGCTGTAAGGCTGAACATCTTTGCCAGAATTTTACAGTCAGGAGGCAGAACCAGCCTTTGGTAGTCAGTAAAAAAGGCACAGGTCAAAGCCAGCAGATTTCAGTAACAGACCAAGTGAAAAAAACTGAAACATAAATCAGCAATTCAAGCCATAAACCAGACTAAAACTTCAGGTGCCAAGGAAAGGAGATAACAGGAGCTTCAGAAGAAGAATTTATGACTTTTGATTCCAGAAATGAGCCGCCTTTGACCTAAAGTCCACATATAAAATGCTTTGTTACTGAGTATTCTAAGATTGCTATAGATTAATACTTTAGCATTTTTGCAACTTCTCCATTCCAGCTCATGCCACATAAGCTTAGTATTTGAGCAGCAATGGCTTATCATCTGTCTGCAGATGGCATTCATCTCTCTATGTGCAGCCTTCTTATGAAACCCAGAATCTTTTCCTAGCTCAAACTTGGGAAGTTCCCCCACCACTGGGAAGCTTTTGGAGTTTGTGCTTTTTCATTTAATTCTTCTGAATCAGACAGTTTCCTGATAAGCCTCTGAATATATGCGAATGCATGAATAAAGTAGGCTCTCCTCCTGGAGCTCCAAAAGCTGCTGAGTGACAACTTCCAGCATCCCTCATAATTGGCCATGTCAGCTATGGCTGCTGGGACTTGTCATTCAGCAACCTCTAGGAGGCCACTAATTGCTTACTCCGGGAAGAACTGGTACTGGAGATTTTGATGCTATGCAACAATGCATGAGGGACTGGGGGCATTACAAATGTGTGGACCATTACTGAGTTTAGTACTATCCTTCTTGTTCCCCTATGTGCAGAATTAGAATCTGATTCGCTACAAAGACCTAAGTTCATTCAAATACTATGCATAGGTTGGGTGAAGCACTTTACAGGCCCAGAGAAAAAATATGTTTAAAAGAGATCGTGAGAAAGAGGGAAAAGTTTGTTCATATTGGGTGTGTGGTGGTGGTCAGCCCCTACCCTGAACATTCATTTTCTCTTCCCCTTAACTTTCTCACTGTATTGCTTCTCATTTAGTTAAGACAGATAATAAATTGCTTCACGATGTCAGGGTTTGGAACTTAATGGAAATAGCCATTTAAATAATGGTTTGAAGACAAATGGAATTACCAGGGGAAAAGCTATATAAAAGCTTGACTTGAAGAAAGCTATTGACCAATGACTGCAATGAGATGATGGTAAGGTAGGGCAGAAAAATATAAAGATATAAGAGACCCTTGAGTCAGGGTCTCCAACCTTTCTGGCTTGTCTGACTGAGGGGGAGTGAGAGAGGAGATGGTTGTATGTGAGCAGCAGGCACTCGCGCATAGCTCCATTTGTGCTAGCTTCACACACAAACATCTGCCTCTCACACAAGTGGAGCTGTGTGCATGCACATGTTCACCAGACACTTGCATGGCCCAGTTCCAAACAAGCTGCCTGCTTTAAGTAAAGATAAAACATAAACATATAGAGAATTGTTAGAAGAAATATCCATGTGGATTCAGTTCCAAGTGGGGAAAAAGACACTGGAAACATGGCAACTACTTAGAAGGATGGTTTATTGGTGGAGCAGGCTTGAAGTCTTGGGTGAAAAGGGCAGAAATGCTGAGAGCTCCTGGGTTTTATGCCCTTTGTTGTAGTTTGAATTTGAGCTTGTGTTCTGATTGGTTGTCAGACTCCCATGATGTAATCTTCCAGGGGACCATGTGGAGAGTTGGGCAATCCCATCCTGGGGCTAAGAGCCTTTTAAGTTGTAAATAAAGCTAGCTCAGTCTATTGTCTTCCAAACAAGGATTTGCTGGTGGAGGCAGTGAGCTGGGGCTGAGTTTCTGTCTTAAGATTTCTATTTCGTTTTTCTATTTCTCTTTTAGGGGAAATAGTCTGCCTTTTAATATTTTTTTATTTTTCTAGGAGAGGAGTGGGTATTAACTTCCAAAAGAATAAAAAAAAGAGCAAGAGACATCAGGAAAAAAAAATCAATTTTCAGTTTTTGTCTGATATAGTACCTACATAGGGTAGGAATAAATTGCAAAATGGAGCTCCCTTCAGTGGAATAAATTAAGATATTGTATGTAATTAATCATTGTCCCTAGTATTCTGTTTTGAAAAATTCTATTGTGCGCTTGATAAGGTAATCAAATCCCTTGTGGCTTTCACTAGAAAGGATAACATTTTATATGTTCTGAGTATTATTATTTTGGATGGTGGTGTTAAATACATAAATATAATTATTGGTAGTAAACTGGTAATGTGAATTGTCATTTGTACATTGAAGCCTATCATAAAATCCCTTATGTTGATTTTAATCTCTTGGATGATCAATCAGTTGGAAACACTGTTAGAAAAATGAAGTATTGTATCAAACACAAATAATGATGTTTTGTTTTGTTATTTCCTGACTTTCATGTACACTGAGTATCGCCACAATTTATAATAATTATGTTAAAAGTGCTCTGAAAAATGATTGAGTTAATACATAGGATGAAGTCAGATGGTTGCTGCAAAGGTCAGATACAATTGCATGTAAAATGTTTTTATTATGATCAGAATATGTACCAGGTAGTTATGAAACTGTGTATGCCACATGAAATAACTGGTCTGCAGAAACAAGTCTGATGGACTGTGAGTCTTCCAAATAACATGGAAATACAATTTCTATGGCATAAAGCACCTACATTCATTTTATGATGTGTAGCACAATCATTACTCAGACATAAACTCCTTCATATCCACTGAGACATAGAAGCGGGCTATTGTGCCACATGTCACTCTATCTCTGCAATATCAGAGGCTGCCATATCTGCTTTTGCTTACTGAACTAAGAAGAAATGACAAAAAAGAATCCCTCCAATTATCTTATTTCACCTCAGAATCTAAATTTCCAGTTCATGCACCTGAATTAATCTAATGGTGCAAGATAGTGACATCCAACTCAAACCTCCCTTGACCTACATATCAAGTCATAAAACCCACTTTAAATCTTTTTATCCTATGAAGGGTGAAATCAATCAATCAATCAATCAATCAATCAGTATAGAGCTGGAAGGGACCTTGGAGGTCTTCTAGTCCAACCCTTGCTCAAGCAGGAGACTGTATACCATTTCAGGCAAGTGCCTGTCCAATCTCTTCTTAAAAACCTCAAGAAATGAAATACCTACAACTTCTGAAGGCAAGCTTTTCCACTGGTCAATTGTCTTCACAGTTAGAAAATTTATCCTTAGTTCCAGATTGTTTCTTTCCTTGATTAGTTTCCATCCATTGTTTCTTGTCCTGCCTACAGATGCTTGGTAAATAAGTTGATCCCCTCCTCTTTGTGGAAACCTCTCAAATACTGGAATATTGCTGTCATGTCACCCCCTAGTCCTTCTTTTCTCTAGATTCGCCAAACCTAAATTCTGCAACTGTTCTTCATGTTTTAGTCTCCAGATCTTTAATGATCTTAGTTGCCCTTCTTTGCACTTTTTTCAAAGTCTCAACATCTTTTTTGTAATGTGGTGACCAAAACTGGATGCAGTATTCCAGGTGTTGTATTGTTGTTGTTGTTAGTCGCGAAGTTGTGCCCAACCCATTGTAACCCCATGGACAATGTCCCTTCAGGCCTTCCTGTCCTCTACCATCCCCCGGAGTCCATTTAAGCTCACCAACTGCTTCAGTGATTCCATCTGGCCACTTCATCAAGGCTTTATAAAGCAGTGCTAATATCTCAAGTAATTTTGATTCTATGCCTCTGTTTATACAGCCAAGGATTGTATTAGCTCTTTTGGCTGCTGCCACAGCCAAATTGATCAAGTATGTCTCCACAGGAAGCATATCATAATTATCAGTGTTAATATTCTCCATGGACAATAAAATGAGCTTAAATAGTACATTTCCTAGCTAAAGTCTTCTTCATCCTCTAGGGAACAGACAACAGCTGTTATGTCTTGCCAGTTCTGATATTTGAACAAATCTTCCTCTAAATTCTGACTTAAATCTGAGACTGAGGGCAGATTGTAACATTCTCTGATTTCCAACCTCTCATCCATCAACTCTGTTATTTTTACAAGAGATGATTTTTTTCCCTTCTAGCAGAATGAGAAGTGTTTGGATAAGCTGACTTTGCACATAATTCAGAGCATGCAGCTGTCTAGAGGAGTTATTGACTATGTCTGAACCAACAACTTGGTATCTAATATGAAGAGCTGGCAAGCAATGAATGTGGGGGCTGGGTCTTGTCTACCCATTCATTACATCAATTCTTTTGCTTTCATTAATATGCTTGTTGTTTTAGACTTCAATTTAAGATGGGAACATTGGTTTTAGATCTAGATTTGATCATACTTGTAGCAGTCATTGATATCAATGGGATTTAAAGTAATTATGCTTGTTTAGTCCTACTGACTTTAGTATACTCTTCAAGAATTCTTAAGTCTGGACAAATAGACTGCAATACACTTTTTAAAAATTTAAGAAATTTTAAATGTTATACTTGAAATTATAGCCATATGGCAAAAAATCAACCAAAATGAAAAACATTTGCCAAATTTCAGCTGGTATTTAAATTTTGCTATTTAAATATGAGTCTTTCCCCACACGTTCTTCAACTTGGTCTGCAACAGTGGTGAAATTCAGCCGGATCACACCATATCGCCTGAACTGGTAGTGGCGATTTGAAATTGGCCCTGCCCACTTGCCCCTGCCCTTATACCTCCTTATACGAGCTTTTTTGTTTGTTTGTTTCTTACCTTAATCAGCTGTTTGGTGCATCTATAGAGCCTTCCTGATGAGCCGGGTTGCCTCTGGTGACTGTAAAAGAAGTTTAAAGAGTTGCGCTGCAGCGCGTTTGGCATGCATGTGCATGCACCGAACCAGTAGCAAAACTGGTAGGATTCCACCCCTGGTCTGGAAGCATTTGTGTATAATATTCTTTGAACTCTTCACTATAACAACAGCCATAAGATCTTAACTGGCACACCTGAAATGAAGTGCTTCAAAAATTAGAAATCTGGAAACCACTATAACCAGAAGAGTTCTTTCCAAGTAGCATTTGATCCTTCATAACAAGGGTGTCTTTGTTTTTATTTATTTATTTATTTATTTATTTGATTTATATACCCCCCCCCCTCTTCCTAGGGACTCGGAGTTTGTTTAACTACCTGTCAGAATGGTAAGTTCTTTCTAGGACAATTGTCCATTCTACTTCCTTGCATGCAACCTTTTGCCTTAACTGCCTACGCATCTAGCAAATCCATTCAAGGGAGCTTGTCTGCTACAATTGTTTCTACATAATGAACAAAGACCTGTTATTAAGTTTTGTAAAGCAAAAACGCATTGTAGGTTTGAACCCAAGATGGAAAACTACATTTATTTTTCTTTCTGTAAAATCCAAGGCAGAGAAATGAATTAAATTTCCTCTGCAATGTGGATACTAAATGGATGGAGGATGTACACATACAAATGAAAGTAAGATGTGGGCCCTGCTGAGGACTATTTGGTTTCAACGCTAGCTCAAAGCCTGTTGGCCCAGGATCTCATGTATGTCCCTGAATCCTTATATGTGTCCCCTGGATTCTCTCCGCAAATAGTCTCTGAACCCAATGTGACAGAATGCAGAAATTATTAAATACAGAACTATTGATTATAAACACTCACTTTCATTTAATTAATTTTCACTGAAATGAAATGTAGCCAGATTTGCAGGGTAGACTGCTGTCTGGCATTGTTGAATGGATTTATTACAGTTTTCTCCTCTTGAGGTTATCAAAAGACAAACTTGACATTAAAATGAAATACTTATGTAACCAAATATCCCCATTAGAAGTTCAAAATTAACAATTTAACTGCTTACAGAAAAGCACTCCAAAATGTATAAAGTCGTACATTTCAGTTAGAGATATTTGCAAAACATTTATTTTCCTGGAGAATGGATGTTTAGCAATTTGGTATTTAACTTTTTAAAATGTAGCTTGATTTATTAGACTGAATTGGATTGTTTTACCAAAGGATGCATCCTTATCTATCATTGGAGTATCTATAGCTTCAGGCATCTTGTTTGGTGCTGCTAAATGCTTATAACATTCTTTTATCTGATTGATTTGGCTTAGGATGAAGGGAAGTTAATTCATTATCTAGGCTGTTGCAGGGAGGAATGCACAGAAGCTTATTAGATCACTGGAGATATTTGATCCAACAAAAAAAATGTAAACAAATTCTACGTGGTCAGTATTTAAATGTGCAGACCAGCAATTGCAAACAGAAAGAGACCACAAACCCTTTTCTGAAATGACTAGTTGCTCAGAGGGGAAAAAAATATTTTTGATATATGCAAGGAATACCAAAAGAAAATGTTTTATTTGTTGTTCTTATTCTGGTTCCAGAGTAAAGATTTGGAAAAACTTAGCTTTGTTTAATAGTTAAATCTCAGTGTATTTTATCTAATTATTGAAGGCAACTTTTCTTCTAGCCAATCTCATTTCATTGATACTGATACTACCTCTTCAACATTTTTCATGCAAGGCCTCTACACATCTAGCCATAAAGGGGAGACCTCACAATAGTCCATAATGGTACTGTTAAGGTACAACAGTTCATATTTCTTTTACTGCGTTCAGCTGGCCATGATGTTGCTGCCCAATGGAAAGCCTTTAAAATGTAGCTATTTTGAGGATTGGGGCCAGGATGAATTTCTCATCAGGTGAGGGTATGAATGTGATACAGGTCCCCTCTTGTTGCTTATTGTTTGTTTTGTTTCATTGTTACAAGCCGCTCAGATTTACTTTGAGTTGGGTGGTCTAGTGGTTAAGGCACCAGGCTAGAGAGCAAGGGAACATGAGTTCAAGTCCCTCTTTAGCCACAAAATCTGCTATTTGACCTTGGGCCGATCCCTCTGTCTCTCAGCCCAACTCAATCTATGGGGTTGCTATTGTGAGTAAAATAGGAGGAAGATGTGTTGCATATGTTCAGTGTTTGTAAAAATTATTACGAAGGAGGCATACAAATTAAGTTTGAGGGATCCTTGTTTCTCTCGGAACTTGCTTGTTTTCTTGCAGACATTCCATTACCAAAACTAGGTAATATCATCAGTGCTAGTGCAACCTGACCAAGTTTAGCTAGAGTGTTTATTCAGCTATTGCTGAATTCTAATCAAACACCATACCACTATAGGGTTGGGTAATATAATGCTACCACTTTATAGATGGTGGTATTTATTACACTGATTTCCTACTTCCAGAACCTCCAAAAGGATACGTAATCCTCTCCTGATCATGTTATATTCATAACAATTTTCAGAGGTAGGTTAAAGTAAGATGTAGTGATTGGTCCAACATAACCTATTAAATACTATTAAAATTAAAAATTGCTATTAAAATACTATTAAAAATACATATTAAAGTAAGTATTTGAGTAAATCTGAGTCTCCTATTAAAATACTTTATCCAATACACTATCCCAATATCAATTTTTTCCTTCCTTTCTTCTATCAGGAAATCCAAGATGACATCATTGAATGTTCCAAATAGATCTCCTTGGAGGCAGCAATCAGAACTGATACTTTGCTTATGAATGAAAAATATTTTTGAAAGGCCTTGTTTTTCCTTTGAAAATTAAAAATAATCTGTGAATTATATAAAAAATGTGATGAACCATTGGAAATTAAGGTGAGGATATATTTTGTCTGCCATTTACACAAGGGGAGTCACCAAACATACACCTTATTGTGACTTCAATCCATTGATAGAAGCTGTGAAATTTGTATTCCTTTTTGTATTTTCATTGCTTTTGCTTTAGTAATTGGTCATCTCTGATTTTTGTTTTGCTGTATTTTTTTGTGGTTTTGTACTTTGACAATACAAAATAGTTGGATTGTATAAACCACTCAGTGAGCAAAGCACATCTTTTGATCCACTCCTTGAAACTACAAAATGACAGCAGCTGCTTTGAAGGCTGAATGTGGCTGCTTTGAGGTCCTCCTGGGATCTTCTGGTCATGAGTATGCATGCCTTTGAGGTCCTCCTGGGATCTTCTGGACATGTGTATGCATGCCTAGAAAATAGTGCCACTGATGTACTAGCATAGTGAAGCAGATCATGAAATGATTTTACAGAATTATTAAAAAACAGAAGTAGGAGATAATAGACTTCCATAATATATATTCATATTCTGACAACCACACAGAATGAACAATAATGCCAAAGGGAACTGCAAGGGAGTTTAAAACAACATGCTGGAAGCAGGATGACTGAGGCCAAGATTCACTCAGGATGAAGCTCTGGACACATTCTTGAATCTTGCTGAATTGTAGCAGGACCAATTGCTAAACACAAGGCAGGACTGCCTGAACCATGTGAGCACAACAGTGGCTGACACTGATTCCCAGATGTTTTCAGTAGCTGCAAGTCATCTGATAATTAAATCAACTTCAGTGAAGCACTGACCTGTAGTACAGTCGGATCTCATTGCAGACAAAATCCTCTTTGCCTCCTGTGACACAAATAACATCACTCCCAGATACTTTAAAAAAAAAAACCCATGCTTTTCTAACACCAAGTTAACTGTAGCAATGGCTAGAAAGGCATTCTGCTGTGTACAGCAGTTCCCATATATTAGAGAATTAGCTTAAAAATGAATGTGGAGAAAGACTCCATTATTTATAGCCTTCATGGATAACTGTGTTTATTATGACAGAAGCCTCAGTTTTATCGATTTCATGTATATATTTCATGTCCCTGAAGACAGATGCTTACTCAAAATGTAGTTACATATGTATGAGTTACAAAGTGGTTCTTGTTTTTATGAAAACCACTAGAGGAATTAATAGCTCTTGGGGTTTGCAGACAATGAACTCTGCCTCCTTTGCCCAACCTCAGAATGTGTATATAAATTGCCAGAGACAGAGGGCTCTTGATGCTTATATTATTCACTTCATATATGTCTGAAAATAAAGCTTAATCCATGTTTCTTATATTGATAACTGCAGCCATGCATCTTGCCGCTTTGGACAAGCAAGAATTACCTGCGGGCAAAACATTTTTTTTTTGCTAAGCTTCTCTTTTTCAACTGCTAAGAAGACAGCCATGCTTTAGACTCTAACAGTAGTCTAAAAACAATAGAGGTACTCCTTAACTTATGACCGGAACAATTAGGATGAGAATTTCTATTGCTAAGCAAGACTGTTGTTAAATGAGTCATACCCAATTTTGCAATCTTTTTGCAATGGTTCTTAAGGGAATCCCTGCAGTTGTTTTGTGAATTACACAGTCCATCTTCCCTCATTGACTTTGCTTGTCAGAAGCTGGGTAGATTTCAAATGATAATCACCCTAGGTGGCATGCAGAGCCATCTTGCTGGACACAGAAGCTGTTAGCCAACTTACTTCCAGCTGAGATTGTGCATGCATGCATGCACAATAGCAGAGACCCAGCTGGTCTTCGGATCTTCACTGTGCATGTGCTCAATTGCAGCAGGAAATCCAGTTGGGCTTCAGAGCTCTCCTGTGCATGCACAGGATTGCTCGTGTGTGCATGAGTGTGCAGCACAAGCTGCACACAAGTGTGGATGGCATGCACAAAGTGCATACTTTTCAGCACTCAATAAGTAAAAGGCTTGCCACAACTGCCCTAGGATGTTATGATTTTATGATGTTATGATGTTATGATGTCATAAATACACTCCAGTTGCCAAGCTGCCAAATTTTTATCATGCACCATAGGGATGCTGAGATGGTTATAAGTGCAAGGACCAATCATAAGTCACTTTTTTTCAGTGCCGTTGTAACTTTGAATGGTCACTAAACAAATGATTGTACATGAAGGAGTAGCTGAATTTGTAAATCTATTTCTCTGCAAGATAAAAAAAAGATGAATATGAATTCTGCCCCTATATGCTAGAATATTAAATTCCTGACTGGATCTTGCTCAATCCAACCTGACTCCATAAAACTAAGGGAGAACAGAATTTTAGTTCACATATCTTAATGTAAGGAAAATGAAAGTAACAATGTTAGTTTTATGTAAATAAATGTTGATTTTAAATCAAGACAACATCCTTCAAACTCCACCCTAGATTGAATTGTTTGTTTGTTTGTTTGTTTTATGTTTTTTGGGTACTGAAATGCATCTGCTTGAAATCAGAAGAAGACTGGTAGCAAATGTTTCTGAATGGCACATTTATTTAAACGCATCAGCTTTTGTGACCTGCTTGATGTCACCTGAAAAATCTATGTTGAAATAGCAATGTAGGAATAAAAAAGGATTCCAGGATATGGGTGCAAAGACAAAGGAAAAGAAACTTGATATGCCTAAAAAAATTGGAAACATATTTGTGTTTATGTGCATGACAGAAAAAAAGAGACACTAAGTAAAAGGGTATGGTCCCAAGCACCTTCACAACAAAACAAATTTAAGGGTATTTCCAATTTTTAAATTTTTAAAAATGAACTTAATCCTATGGCTCCATTGGCCTTTTTGTAGCTATCCTGAAATAGCAATAGCATTTAGACTTGTATACTACTTCACCATGCTTTACAGCCCTCTCTAAGAGGTTTACAGAGTCAGCACATTTCCCCCAACAATCTGGGTCCTCAGGATGGAAGTCTGAGTCAACCTTGAGCAGGTGAGAATTGAACTGCTGAACTGCTGGCAACCAGCAGTAAGCAGAAGTAGCCTGCAGTACTGCATTCTAACCACTGCGCCACCACGGCTCTTGGTGAAATAAAGCAGGTAAAGGGAAGTCAACTACCAATAAGAGGTTGGTAAGAAGATTGTCTCAAGACTTATGAGTAACAACCAAGGCACTTTATTATTTCAGTTTTTATCTCGCCTTTGATTGATAAGGCATTCAAAGCAATGCTTGTTACAAAGGAGGCATCATGAGGTGGCCCAAGGTAAAGAAGCTCCTCCTCCTCCTCTTCTTCTTTCTACTACTACTAGAAGTAGTACAATGTTTATACTATACTTTATACTATTTCTATTTATTTACTATTAACTATTACTCGGTAGTAGTAGACGTACAATGTTTATACTATACTTTATACTATTTCTATTCATTTACTATTAACTATTACTCTGTAATAGTCTTGTACTCACTGTACAAGTAGACCTCAACTTACAACCACAATTGAGCCCAAAATTTCTGTTGCCAAGCAAGATAGTTTTTAAGTGAATTTTGCCCCATTTTATGACCTTTCTTGCCACCATTGTTAGATAAATCAGTGCAGTTATTAAGTTAGTAACACTGTTATTAAGTGAATCTGACTTCCACATTGACTTTGCTTTGTCAGAAGATCCCAAAAGGTGATCACCTGATCCCGGGACACTGCAACCATCACTTGAGTCAGTTGCCAAGTGTCTGAATTTTTATGTTGTATTTTGTCTTGTTGGCTTTTTGGCAACTCTATTGTGTTGATGCTGTGGATATACATCCCTCCCAAATATATATGTATGTATGTACATATACATATACATGTACAGGTACAGGTACATATACATACATATATATCCCTTGTCAAGGAAGGAATGGCAAGACATTTCATGCACACACATATACATCCGTTGTCAGGGAAGGGATGGCAAAAGGCATTTCAAAACCAAAATAGATACAGATGATCTCAGCTTGGATACCAGAGAGTATTTTTCAGATGAACTATTTCTGTCTTAGCACTTCAAGACAGTCAATTTCAGAGGCACTTTTCTCTTCTGGAATGCTGCTATAGAAGGTCAGATTTACAGAACTGACTTAGTCATTAAATCCTTGTGAGGTATTCAGTTAACCACATCAAATACAAAAGCTTTAAGAAACTCATCTTGATCCTAAAGTATACTTACCTACTCAAAAATACTGTAGGAAGAAATTGTGTATCCTTGGCAGTTCTGATTTCTTGTTTACTAGTGTTTGCACTTAGTGACATGAGGGCTACTAGGGTGAGGGGTGTGCACAAAAGTTCTGTGTGCAGTTATAAGGAACTGGTTGTGCTTCCACAGTGTCTATGTACTAGCACAGGGATAATTCTACTCCTTGTTATATGAAATGCATGGAGCAGAATTTCCTGCAAAAGAAATGTTTGAAAGAATTTATGATGGATTTTAAATTTTTGACTCAGTTGATAAATCCAAATAAAAGTGATTGTAACAAATGGCCATATAGTGTTTGGACACACTGAGTGAAAAGCAGGCCATAACATATCTGGACAATTGATTCTTTTCTTGAACTGCTTTTATAACTATAAATTAATTTTTGTTCTGATATTCAGATGGAATCTACCTTTCCTATAACTTAAATTCATTATTTTTTATACACTCTAGTCCAGAACAATGTCTTGACCTTCTTTTGAATGTTCTTTTTCCTCAGTATTCCCAAAGCTATAAATTTCCAAGTCCTTCAATATCACATTAGAGGACTTACGTATTTCTAGTCTCATGAACATTCTTGTTGGTCTTCTTTGGATTTCTGGTAGTTTTAAAATTACTTTTTGAAATGCAATATCCAGTATTTAACATAGTACTTAATTTTAATTTTAATTTTTTAATTTTATTAAATTTCTATACCGCCTTCTATACTTAATAAAATATTCAACACAAAACATGTGTAATGATTTAGAATCTTTAATTGTGTTGATGCAGCTTAAACTGCACTCATATTTTGTACCATCATATCACAGAGCTGATTTACATTCCATTTTCAATCAACTATATTTCCAAGACCTTTTCACAAATAGTAATTACCAAGTCAGATAACTGCCATTCTATTCCATGTACGTTTGATTTTGGTTTCCTCATTGAAATTATTTGCATTTATGTCTGATAAATTAAATTCATTTCTCATCAAAATTTTGATTTTTATACATTTTTCAGAGTTTTAGGTATTGAACCAAATTATTTCACTTTCTTGTCACACTTTTTAAAGAATCACTCAATCCAAATGATTTTTTCATCTCCAAAACCCCAACACTTTTGAGAATTCAAACAACTGCAGCCAAGCAATGAGGTGCCATCTTGAAACCTCTGTAATCACAAATTCATGTGTTAAGCATAGTGCTGTAATGAAAGAACCAAAGTAGTGAGGGGAAATTAAAGTTTAAATCTTTACAAAAGAAAGACAATTTTCCTCCTACTTTTTTTAAGGGTCTGCCAGAAAAATGATTATTTTCAGAAAGTGGAATTTTCAATCCCATTCAGTCCCACAAGAAATTGGTGATTTCTGACTGTTCTTGATTCTCTTATGTCCATTGTGATCAATACAGAACAATTCTAAGGAGGCCTACTCGGAAATCTGATTTCCTAGACTCAACAGGAAATATATGATTAAAGGGCAGAAGCTATGATTACAATGATATGTTAATTTCTGCTGACTTAAATAATTTTAGAATAGAGTTAGATGATTGAGAAAATAATGTTGATGACAGATACTGGTATTCTCAGAATCAAAAATAATGTTTCTCTCAATCAGATGACCCTACCAGGCCTTGAACTGGGTTTCAAATCAAATCAAATTCAAATTCAAATTTTATTGGTCACATGCACAGTCATACATGGTACAATATGCAGTGAAATGCTTATGCAAC
>JAEANM010008655.1:0-16864 GCA_017656035.1 Myanophis thanlyinensis
TTAAGCAATTGATCTTTTATCTCTATTATATCCTCGTCTTTTACAATCAGTCCAAGTTCTTGCAAATACAACACTGCGTCTATTTGCGAAGTAATTTTTTGCATTCAAAAAAGATGTTTGGACTTTAACTCCCAGAATTCCTCAGCCACCAAAGCTGGGAGTTGAAGTCCAAACATCTTAAAGTCACCAAGGTTGAGAAACACTGCTTATCATTTCAGACAAATGGTTCTCCAATCTCTTCTTAAAAACTTCAAGTATTGGAGCATTTACAACTTCTGGAGGCAAGTTGTTCCACTGATTAATTGTTCTAACTGAAAAGACAGAAGAACAAATGTGGAGTCAATATAATATTGCCAGATTATTCAAGAAATCATGATGGTGACATTTTGTACATGTTAAATGAATGACATGCAGACAGGGTGTCTCATTTTTTATATCCTCTTGAAAATAAACACAATTGTTCTAGTTCTAGACATGATTTGTATTTTCTTAATAAATTGACATGGCAATTACAGACAAAAAAAGAACCCATGCCCAGAAGATTGCAAATGAAAGGGGCATTGAAATGGACTGTGAAGATGGGATGCTTGGGACTGAATAGGGAAACCTATAGATTAGCTAAATCCTAATTGCTATGCTCACAAATAATATTTATCATATAGTTTTCTTGTCTCACGAAAGAATTTAATGATGTAGCTGTAGATTGACTATAAATACTAGGTAATGACCAAGGAAAGATGTTAGTTATTTTACTCACCTCAGGCATATTACAGAGACCAAAAAATTGCACCCTGCCTGAGTTAAATGAAGGAAGATTATAGATGTCTAGTGAGCATAGAAAAAAAGTTCCCTGTTTCTCTCCAGGGAATATGCAATTTCAGCATGACATGTCAGAGACAAGAGATACAAGCAGACCTTTGCGAGGGGCCAAAAGAGCTGCCAGTGTTCTTGTTTGAGTTGACTCAGGTCCATCAGCAATGTCAGGAATAACGTTGTTTATGTGCAGTAAACTTTGTTTCTTAGTATTATTGTCCTGCCATCCACAACATCAATGAGAAATCTCTGATGTTTTCAGGGAGTCAAGTTACAAATGAACACAGTACAGTAACATATTTTAATGAAATCTGGTCCAAGCCAGGTCATGATGATATAGAAAGAGATATGGATTTGTGCCAAAGGAAACAAGTATGCTTACATCATCAGAGAATGTAAGGTAAAAGCCAAGGAGGCTGGATTCAGAAGTTCCACAAGGCCATAAAATGAACTGATGTAAGAAACTGGACAAGGAGCTATCCTTTTGCTTCTCTCCCCCCCTTCCCTCACAAATAAAAGTTATAGAGACATTTAGAAAAAAGTTACTGGTTGGTTGTTGTTTTTTTAATTTCTAGTTTTGAAAATTACATTCCCAGTTATTAGTAAATTGTTAATACGTTTCTATAGTGCTTCAATCAACAAAACCCTCAACAATAAATGTAAATATTGGTTTGAAGTTCAGGACTGAGTTATTTATTTGCAACAAAAATAAATTTGTTGTTTATTTCTACAACTTGTTGAATTATCATTTTCCTTAAATGAGCAGTATGTTTAGTGAGAGAATGAATAATGAAGTACTTTATGTGTCTGCTGTGTACCCTCAACCTTATTTCATGCCAATATATAACCTTTTAAACTGGGCAAAAGATGGAATAGAAATCAATGGCGCCTATTTAAATCACTTAAGATTTTCAGATGAAGCTGCTCTCTTCTCATAAGAGCCAGAAGAGCTACAAAGACATATACAAGAGATGAACAAATCAGGAGGACCATTCCACTTAAAAATAAAGCTGAAAAAGAGCTTTATTTATGTTTAATAAATTCACCAAAGAAAGAAAAATGTTTATATTCACCACAGAAAAAAATGCTTATATCTAGAGAAGAACTAGACATAATAGACTACTACATATGTCTTGGCCAACGGATCTCAATGGTAAGTGATGCAATAAAGGAAATTGAATGGTGTGTTAAATGTGGTTGGCAGGACTTAGACAAGCTAAGCATAATTTTCAAGAACAACCTCCTCCTATGCCTGAAAGTCTAAAAGTTTTTGATCAGTGTGTGCTACCTGCTCTAACATATGCTGGTGAAACATGGACACTAACCTCACAAT
Organism: Myanophis thanlyinensis; assembly: GCA_017656035.1. Lineage (NCBI taxonomy): Eukaryota > Metazoa > Chordata > Lepidosauria > Squamata > Homalopsidae > Myanophis > Myanophis thanlyinensis. Next base: position 2,147 of record JAEANM010008655.1, read on the forward strand.
TGATTCAAAAGCTACAAGTGGCACAAATATCCATGGAAAGATACATGCTCGGCATTATAAGACAAGGTAGAAAGACCTGCACATGGATTAGAGAACAAATGAAAGTATATGATATCATCAAGAATTAAAATGAGAATGAGCTGATCACATAGCAAGAAGAATTGATGGCAGGTGAACCAAGGCAGTCATAGAATTTAATTTAATTTAATAACATTTCTATACCGCCCCCTCTCCTGAAGGACTCAGGGCGGTGCACAGCCATTTAAAAACACAAAATATAACAATTAATATACAGTTAAAAATAAATTAAATTAAGTGGCCAATTAAAATCAAATTTTGGAATATTAAAAATAACAATTTAAAATTCCAGCCAATAAAACCAATTTTAAAAATTTGAAAATAAGACCCTTATTTGAAAATAAGACCCGGTGCCTTTTTTGTTGACAAAAAATAAATAAATATAAGACCGAGTCTTAGTTTGAATATAGTTGTTCTGCTTCGGATAAGGAATTCAAGTTGTGAAGAGGATGTGTAAGCATCCCAGATAATCCTATGGACCCTGCTAAAGCATCACTTATGTGCCATGTCCTGGATAGAAGGAAGTGAACTACCAAAAATCTTTTCTGCCATCCTCAGCACCCTCTGCATGGCCTTCCTGTCTGAAGCAGTAATGCTTCCAAACCAGACAGTAATGCAAATCATACCATATCTGACAATTGCAATACTGTGTTATTTCCTGAGCCAATTTTTGCTTTGTTTGATTACGAAGTAATATTCCTTGTTGTTACTGCCTAGACCTGCAAGGTGGGCTATGGGTTTTCCAGGTTTGGGTGGGGCAGTGGTGGAATGAAAAACAGCTGTCCTGTGCTATTCAGGTGAGCAAAAAAGAGAAAAAAGAAGATTATATAGGACAGAAAAGGGCAGGATGGGTGAGTGGGACCTAACGTCATCACCACTACCAGTTCAGTAGAACCAGTGCGACCAGACTGAATAGCACCACTGGGGTGGGGCACTTTCCAATGTAGCCTATTGATTAACAAAATGCACAGAGGGAACATGGCTGAACACTGGCGAAGAAACGGTGGGAAGAGAACGAGTTGAATCCTTTATTCACTAGTTCAACTCAAATGATCTAAGATATTGTGCTAAGTACAGGTCAAGCTGCGGGTGATGGAATGACCGTGCACTAAAGGCTGCGATGGGAATGAGGAGGAAAAGAGACTATAGGCAAAGAGGCAAGCTAAAGCAAAGCAAAGTATCCATATAAAGATGCTTAGCTGTGAAACAGCAATAAGAAAGAGTATGATGAATTGTGACTCATTATCTGATTTATATCCTGCCCATCCATTGGAAATATTATCAAAGGTCTGTTACACACACACACACACACACACTGACTTGGGTTCTGGAAGGAGAAGTGGAAATGACACAGCAGATGGACTTTATTTAATAAACATTTTTCCAGAGTAATACGAAATTATTTTACTTATTTACCATTTCTTTGATACAACCTGATTGTATGAACAGTCTGGCAGAGCACATGCCATCAAGCTCATGTACAGGATGAAGGAAGCCATCAGCAACCTCTGCAAAAAAGGGCACTAACTCAGAAAAGGCAAAACAGTTTTGCAAACTCCAAAAGAAGATTAAAATACAGTTCCAGGTGCCAGAGGTACAAGGAAGGTCCACCTGCTTGTATCTCAATGTGATATGCAAATAACTCATGCAGTTTTACAACATTCCTTTTGAGTCTGCCTGTTTACTCTATGAGTAACTAAATATGGTAGGATGACAGGTATTAGCATTAGTCATTATAGCAGGTATTTGCTTTATTTATGTATGAAGGTTCCATAAATATCATATGCTGGTTCCTACATGCCAATTGCTTCTCCTAATACATCCTGGGCAGATTTTTTTTCAAGCTATTTTCCTGATAAGTTGGTGAAAAGCAATTAATATTCCATAAATGAGACTTAAGGCAAGAGAACCACTGATTGAACTGAACTAAGGTGAACAAAAATATGTTGAGATTTCATAAAAATAACCATAGTTGTAATTATCTGATATTAGAATTTCCACAGGAATTCCAAATTGGCCACATTCGTTGGAGATAATGGAGGCAAAGTCCAGCACATCCTAAAGGTGCTGTTGAAAGTAAGTTGCAGAAGGAAAGAAAACTGTAAACAATGAAATCTGAATCAATTCATCCAAGTGACTATTCATGATATCAGTTCCTTAATTAGTTTCCTCCTTGGAATTTCACAATCTGGCAAGCAAGAACATACATTTAAATTCTGATCAGGGAGAGGATGCATTTGGAATGAAGGGATAAGGCGGGGACATTTGTAAGTTGGTTTTTGATCTTGCTGCTTTTGCATGTACCACTATTGCATGTTTTGTTGCTCTTATTTGGTGCGGGGGTGGGGGTGGGGGTGGGGAGACAATTTGGAGAAGGCAGGCTCAAAATCCCCAAGGCTTTGAAGAAAACTGTTTTGGCCCAGCAGGAATTTCAGCTGCACTCACCACATCCACAGGATGGAATCCTCTCATCCAGTGCTGGCATGAAGCTCTGGAGAATTCTAGATTGCTATTGTAAATGCTGGAAAAAGAAAATATATTCTATAGGGCAAAGGAATTTTCAAGCAGTAACTAAATACACACCATGGAGATAATTAGGGTCTAAGACAGTGATGGTGATCCTACGGCACACGTGCTAGAGGGGGCACTCAGAGTCCTCTCTGAGGGCACATGTGCCATTGCCACGCCAAGTTCCAGCAGCAGCAGCAGAGCGGCAGCTGCACCAAGAGCCAGCCAGCCAAGAAAAAATCTTCTCCAGTGTGACAGAGTTCCAGTTCCGAAAGCAGCTGGCAGTTCACACCACCTGCTGTCTCCAGATTGGCTTCCTCTTTTTTTCCAGCTCCAATTCTTCAGGCTCAAGGCCAGGTGGAGCGGCCTTGAGCAGGGGTGCAGGGGGCGCAGCATCAGGGTCAGCCTCGTCAGCTGCCTCAAAGTAGCACACCATCAGCTGTGATGGTCTCCTCTATCTGGAGCCCCATGTCCATCTTGCCCAGTGCCAGGCCAGAGCCCCTGCTGTCCAGTGGGCCCTCTTGTATGCAGTGCTCCATCTCCAGTGACCCTTTTTAATTAAGGAGCTGAAGGCGAATGCTAGAGGCTCTGCAGGTTAGAAGTGGAAGGAAGGCCACCCCTTCTCTCCTAGCCTATTGTCATTCCTTACCCCCTTTGGGAAGGGGGAGGGGGAAAGCGATTTCCAGATGGAGTTGGAACTGGGAAGCAAGGGCGATGTGCTCAGGAGAGGTGCAGGGGAGGGGAGTGGCAGGGGATGTGGACAGCAGAAGGTGTGCTCTGCGAATGGAAGCATGGTGGTCCTTCTTCCTCAGCAGCTCAATGGTGCTTCCCTCCCCTGTCTGGAGTAAGGCAGGTGACTCACATGCAGTGTAAGGGTGTGCTGTGTTGGCAGGTCTATAAGGTCTATCAAGATCTGTTATTCCAGGGCCAGTGGGAGCTAGTGCTCTATATTATAGATCACTGCAGGTGATAAATAAGTGGGGTTTGGGTTGCAGTGAAGGTTCGCCATCACTAAGAGAAACTAAGTCAAGGGCTCTGGATAATGCAATATATCTCATATGAGACAATTCTCTCTTGGAGTATTTAATCATGTGTACAGTATCTGCATTATCGGGGAAACAAATGCATGATAAGTTAACAAATGGAATCAACAAAGATTATGGAATTCAACAGAATGGTTGTTTGAATAAAATATAACTCCATGCAATTGAAAACTTGGGGTGTGAAAGGTTATGATTTCACATTTGCTTGTCTTTTAAAATGCCATCAGACTTGTTTTATTATTTGCTTAGGGAAGAGGCCACAAAACTGTAGCAAGGCTGCAATATGAATGCTTAGTGGCCTAAAATCTAGATTTAAAATTTTCACTCTATCTTTCAAATAACAGCAAGTGTGAGCTGATCAAATACTACCCTTTTTATGCTACAATAAAAAGGTGAAGAAGTCCCTTCAGGTTTTATTCTGCTAGTCATAAATGAGTTTAAGGGTGATGCTCATCTCCATTTCTTTAAGCCATTGAGCCAATACTATCCAAAGATGTTTCCAAGGTCATGTGGCCAGCATGACATCACACTACAGTTCAGAGCATGAGGTGAAACATGGAAACATTATCTTTCCACTGAAGTGATACCTATTTATCTATTTGCATTTGGATGCTTTCAAAGTTCTTCTTCAGAACATGCGAGGCACCAGAACATGAAAGGTTTCCAGAACATAACTGTTGTTCAATACAAAATACAAAATACAGCATACTATCTACCATGGTAACTGCTAGAGAAATAGGAAGAAATAGGAAATGGGAAGAAATAGGAAGAATTAGAAAGGTCATGTGCCTTTGCAAACTTCAGTGATTGTTGCTGCTGTTTTGACTTAGTTTCCATAAATAAACATGCATGTTTGATGTAAGATACCTTAAGAGAAATCCATATATTTCTGAGTCCCAGGCTCTAAAGAAAACAACAGTGGGACATGTGTCCCACTGGATTATTCTTTTACTTTCTAGCTCAATATTTCTCAAGCTGGGCGAATTTAAGATGTGTGACTTTCAACTCTCAGAATCCCTCTAGTCACCAAGAGTGCAGACAATGGGATCTTCTTCAGAACAGTTTCCTGCAAGTGGAATTGAAAGTACTCTACTGCCCAAGAGAACCATCATAAAAATAGTCAAGAAAGAATGGAATTTTGAAAAAAAAAAAAGTGCTTCAGGAAGACAGATCAGGAAGTATGTCATACGTTTTGTGGATGAGGCACTCTTGCACTATAGCTCTAGGCATCCTTGATCCATAGGGGCTCAGTGGTGGCACCCCAATTCTTTCTCAGGCATAATTGCTGGTCCTCTCCTGTCTTCTTCACTTTGGCATTTGCAGAGCAACACTTGCCCAGGATTCTATTATGAGTTGCTTTGTGACTGAATCGTTTCCATTGTTGTGTTCCCTATGTTTTATCGTCTTGCCGGAACAATAATTTTATTATCATTTTTAAATCAAACTTAAAAGTTTTTGTTCACAACTCTGGAAACTTTCAGAAGGAAGAATTGTATACAACTAAAAATAACAGCCATCTGACTAGCTGCATTTGGAATCTGCTGCTGGATTAGAAAGGAACTTTTGTACTGAAGCTGCAGTGCTTTTACATTTGAAAAACTGTTTATGTAAGATCTGATTACATTTCAGGATGCTTTTCTTTTAAAAATAGTTAGTTGTTTTAGAAATATTGCATTAGACTGAAAATCAGAGTACAAATACTGTCTGTGTGTGTGTGTGTGTGTGTGTAAGAGGCAGAGACAGAGAGATTAATTGATTTCTTCTTGTAACTACTGTAAGTTATGGAGCCAGTGTGGCCTAGTGGTTAGGGGATACCAAGCAAGAATCCAGGAGGCTGTGAGTTCTAGCCCCAATTTAGGTACAAAAGCCAATTGGGACCTTGAGCATTTCTCAGCCCAATCCGTCTCACAGGGTTGTTGTCGTGGGGAAAATAAAAGGAAGAAGGAGTATTTATGTATATTCATTGCCATATGTTATTTATAAAATAATAAATACGGGATAAAAATAAAATTAAATAAATACACAGACAGACAAAAATGAATGAATGAATAAATGGAGCTCATACTATCACTTTTATTTCCCTGCCTCAAATTGGAAAGGTGTCCAGTCCCTTTACCTCTCTTACTGCATGCATAGACACTGCTGCAGCTTAGGGGAGGTGATACGGAAAGTAGATTTGTTATGGACATAACCAACTTTCCCATGTACTAACCACAACTGTAAACTATATGCTTTCACTTCTGAAGAAAAGAAAAACTGACCAGAGCCAGCTTTTTGCCATAGTGGAACAATCAGTACTGAAAAATGAGAGTCAGAGAAACACATTATAGAAAAGAATCAGATTGTATCTGTGCTTTGAACCCAATCTTCCCTTCTCCACCCAACTCAGATACCTTTACTTATTTTTCAAAAGAAAAACTGCACCCTCAAGGCCAAGAGCTTTATATAGCTTGCTCTGGGAGAAAGTTTAATCAGCTGTGGCTTTGCAGAGTGCCGGTTGTGGTTTCTTTTTTCCCCTCAGCAAATGCACTGAAAACTGTGAATGTGGTTGGGACACGAAATCCTGTTCCTGAGGCTGAAAAGCGGCCATCTTGAGGTTAGAGTGACCAGGGATGACACCATTCCCCTGCTTTGCCCTAGAGAGATATTGCCTGGATCCCATTAGGAGGCGGAAGTCATGCCAGTTAACTCCACGGATCTAAAAAATTTCTCCTTCAGGAAAAGCAGATCAGCCTATTATTTGATTGCTCTTGTTGCTAATGTGAGGAATGCAGAGGCTCTGAATGTAGGAATGGGGGGCTGGAGGTGGGGGTAGATTATCTGAGAAGGAGGGACAAGTATCAGCCTGGGTGCAGTCAGGAAGCCCTATTTAGTTTGAAAGCATTGATGGGAGATGAAGAAGTAGATGTTGGCGAAATCAAGTGGGAAAGTGGAAGAGTTTAGTTTCACAGTGTTTAATCCTTGTCGCAATGAAAGGAGCAAATCCTTTTATCGCCGCTGTGATTGTCAATGGCCACAGAAAGACTGCAGCAGCCTGGCGCCTTTCATCCAACTTGCTATCCTTCACCCAACTCAGGGATGACCTCAAAGGTTGCCTCCATTCATTTGTTACTGCCTGTAGAGAAGGGTTGAGGGAAAAAGAAAAACTTTTCCATTTTGCTAAGATTCTCCTTTTCCCAGCCAGTTTATTTAATCTCATGTTCATCTTGGTTTGCTTTTAAAGAAGCCTTGGTACAAAGCTTCTTACTGTATTCATTTCTCTATGCTTTTTGTAGAATAGATGCATTTTGTACTCACCTTCTCCTGATATATTCATTTTGCAGGCAAATTTCTCGGTATTTTAAAAATAATTCCTACAGCATATGAAAACCACAATTCTGCATGGCTTTTTAAACTGTAAAACTCTATTGTGAATTTAAGAACACTGCGTATTTTGGAGAGGACCTACTTTTGATCCATGCATTGTTCAGAATTACTTTGAGACACTTGCATTAAATTGCAATTAATTTTGCTTCCTTCCCTCATGGCCTGAATGTATGTCCTTTGACTAATGGGCCATGATGTATCTCTTTAATCCAGCAATTGTATTTATTCAGTGTCTTGGCCTACAGTCAATGGAAATATGTCTTCTTAACACAGCTGGTGCACCTCAGATATTTTAGGGCTACAGATTCCAGTAGTGCTAGACACCATGGCCAACAAAATAACTCTTATTGTCTCGGACTACCAGATTTGATAGCCCGTGTGTGTATGTGTGTGTATTCACATGGAAGCCAAATCATAAACATAATATTTACGAGCACAGACCTTTTTGTTTTGAGGTATGCTACACTATGCTTTTTTTTCTCAAAAAAGTTTGAAACCACTATGTGTGTTATATCAACTAAACCAATGAAGTCATTATTAATTACATTTTTTCTTGGAGCAACATAGAGATGCCTTTTTAGCCAAATAAATGCTCTTTCTAAAGCACAGCAATATTAGCTGCAATAAATCTTTGAGGAACTTCTGGGCTGGGCACAAACAATTCTTAAGTGATGTTCCTTGGAAGAGAGCCAAGATGAAAATGAATTGTTATATTACTGGAGAACAGGTCCAAGAGATTCTCAAATTTTGCTGTACTGAGATCTAATAAAATAATTAATGAATGTGAATAGTTCTTCAATGACTTTTTTCTTTGAGAAACCATCCTATGCTTTCCTCTGAGGCAAGGTTACTTAACAATAATACATTTCAGAGTTCCTTACTCATAGGTATTTTCTGCAAACCTGCAAGTAGGCACTGGGGACAGGTGATGTGGTCAGTGCTTGGAGTGGACTTTAGGTCAGATGTTTTATCTGGTACTTTTATCTGGTCTCACATGTTGAGATTCCCCAAACCCAAGGACAATAAAAGGACCTCTTGCAGAAGTCAGACTCAGCCTACTATGCTGGCAAAGGCCAGATGTTCCATCATTCCATTGGTAAAATTGTGTTCTGAAGGACACAATGGTCCTGCAAGGAAAATTGGGCAGAGTCTAATCCGCTGCCCAGTTTGGCCCAACTCATTTAGCAGAATCCAAAGAATGCCTGCCTCTTCTTGCTAATTCAGTCTTTTATTATGATTATGATGGTGATGGTGATGATGATGGTGGTGGTGCTACTTTCTGTTTTCATCTGTTTTCATCATTAAGAGCTGTGGTGGCGCAGTGGTTAGAATGAGAATTGCAGACTAATTCTGCCGACTGTCGCAGTTCAATCCTCACCGGCTCAAGGCTGACTTCCATTATTCCGAGGTTGGTAAAATGTGAACCCAGATTGTTGGGGGCAATGTGCTGACTTTGTAAACTGCTTGGAGAGGTTCTGTACAGCAATGTGAAGCAGTCTGTAAGACTAAGTGGTATTGCTATTGCAGTCTATGCCTCTTTCATGCCATTGGCTGAAACAGTTTGCAGAGGCATCCTATTCTGACACCTTACATATTATCAAAGCCCCTGATTGTTTCTGCTGCAGTGAACCATCCCAACTCACCCTCTGGAATTTTCCTTTCTCTGCATCACAAGAGCTTCTCTTTTGGCCTCCCTTTCAACTCTTCTTTGGATGGGAGCCATAATGTTGCCAAGTTCCAAGTATTAAAAATAGCTCTCCCACCACTGTCCCACCCTGCCATTGGGGTGCTATTTTTAAGCTGGGTGTGTCCTAATGAAAACCTTTGAGGTACTTTTATCTGGTCTCACATGTTGAGATTCCCCAAACCCAAGGACAATAAAAGGACCTCTTGCAGAAGTCAGACTCAGCCTACTATGCCTAAACCTTTCATTACACAGCACAGAGTGGCTTTTCCTCTACTCCTCCTGCTTGAATGAGGATGCTCAGCTTTGATCAAGCCTTTCATTCAGGTTTATACAATGCCAATGAAATATAGATTTAAGGAAAAAATGAACAAATAAGACAGGGATAGGTAATGGAAAAATCTTGCAGCAAAATATTGGAAAATGTTGTAACTAAGCTTTGCATATATTTTCATGATCTAAAGATTATCTTTCCAGGCCTTTCCTGTCTTTTTTTTCCTAGTTATCAATGTATAATTGGTGGTTACTAAGCTTACTTAGTCCTTCTTGAAGTATTGCATCATTCAGTCTTTTAAAAGTATATTTTCCCTATGGTGTGTGTGTGTGTGTGTGTGTAAGAGAGAGAAGGGTGGGGGATTTTGGCTCTGTGAATGGGTGAAGAGAATTTACTTCTTTTCCCTTCAGTTTCCTAAATAAAAAAAATATCTATTTACAGCTGCTACACACATTAGCAGTTGGGTGAGTTGGATGATTTACACTGGAAATGTCCCAGGAGAAAAACCAACAATCTTTCTCTGCTATTACATTTCTAGAAAAAGAGCAAGAAATCTGATCAGGGATCTCTCAATGTCACCTCGGTGGCGCCCTCATCACATTGATCTAGTTATATTTGTCTCCAGCCAACAACCTGAGTCTGGAAGTGCCCTAATTCTCCAAGCCAGTTTTTCTCAACCAGCTTTAAGATGTGTGGACTTCAACTCCCAGAGTCCCTCAGCCTACTCCAAGCGGTTCTGTTTCACAGATCAAAATAAGAGGCCTCCTCAACCTTTGCCTTCCTCTTCTCCTAAGATTTGTTCTGTCTCCCTTCTGCTTTGCAACTGGATGCTTCAGAAAAGAAAGCATAGTGCTTTGAGCAGAGAAACAAAGGCGTCAGAGAAAAGTCTTGTTGAGAACCCCTTGTTTAGCAATGCTGTTGGAAAAAAAGATTCCAGCTAAAGCAGCCAGTACATCTTGAATTGCAAAATACAAACAATTAAAGACAAATGAAAAATACACTGTCGTGATGTGAACTAAACATCCAGTAATTCAAGCAAACTAAAAAGAAATAAAAATTGAATTTCTGGATCATGGTCAAGGACACATATGATTGCCAAGACTTAATGAGCAGAGATTCTTGCTTACAGTTACTACACCCTAGTCCACTACTAGTAAAAATGTATGAGCAGAAAACAGAGTCAATTCGTTAGGAGACGAATTGTATTTTACTCCTCTGTCATTGACACTGATTTAAATATAAAATATAGATTCTCCCACCCCCGCTTAGTAGACAAATGAATAATAATGAATTTAGTAAATAGATACAAGTCTAGTTGGCTCTCACACACCATCAAATATAGAATAAATGAAAAATGACCACATTAGATTAATTTGTAATGGGAGCAGGATAGCTGTGTGGCTCACTTGTATGAGAGTCTGAAAACAGCAGCCCAGAAACTTTACCAGATCAAAATCCTTTTGAAGGGTATTAAGCATCTCATCAAAACATAGGCTATTATTATGGGAAAAGATAAAAGTACATTCAATATTCATTTTGCAGTAAGATTATAAAAAGAAGTGAGGCGATGCAATTGTCCCATCCAGATCAGGTAGGGTGGGCACATTCCTAGTTCCTTCCTTTAAATGGTGTAGAACATTAGTACCCACCCCTCTCCTAAAAGAATGAATTATTCTAGAAAACATTAAAAAGGCAGAATATTATATTTCCCTGGATGAGAAAAGGAGATACATGTTTTTAAAGACAAAGAGCAGCTCCCTGCCCCCAGGAGATATTTGGTGCATATTAAGACTGGGCCAGCCTATCTGCAAAACAATTAGATCTTCATCTTTAGGGTGATGGGATGAAGACATGACCCTCCAGGATATAATGGGATTAGCCCTCTACCCATCTAGTATCAGAGTTTACCACATGGCACCTGGGGAGATTGCATCACCCAGCAAGCTTCAACTAAGCCTGGGACTCAAGACAACCTAAAAGGTTAGCTATGACCCCTGCATAGCCCCCTGAGAGTCTGACAACCAATAGAATACATTTCTTGTACAGGAACAGGAAGCTCCATGTGTTCAGCTGCCCAGCACCTAAACCCCATGTGGTCCTGCCAATCAATCTTTCCAATCAGCCTCCATGTTTGCAGTGTCTTTCTCTCCACTTGGAATTGAACCCAGATGGACATTTCTTCCAACAATGGGATCTAGGAAGTGGGCCCTTTCCCTTCACAAAAAACCATACCCTTCCTCTTGAAGTTTGGCAGCCCCACCTCTACCCCTTTTGTAACCTTCTGAAAAGCACTCAAGACTTGGCTTTTCTCCAGATTGATGAGATCAGCTTGTTATGGGCTGCATCTGAAAGTTTAACTGTGCTCTCAGGTTTGATTTTGGTTTGGTTTTAATACTTGTAGCATTAGTATTTGCATTGTAAATGTTATTTTCTCTTTTGGTTGTGAGCCACATAGTTTGGTACATGGTGTGTGTGTGTGACCAGGTGATTCGAATTCTCCCTTTTTAAGATGCACTCTGCATTCAGAAAAAGAGGTGGGGCTTTGAAGTCTGGTCACACCCTGTCCTACCCCTTTGAAGTAAGTGAGTGTAGACATCCTTGGTTGGGTGACATAATGCTACAGAATAGAGTACTAATGGGAAATGAGCCTACCTTTTAGACCTTCCTTAATCACTGTTATAACAATTGCTTCCTGTGTCTAATGTATGGCAGGGTGTCTAATGGCATAGGCATAGAAAAGCAAAAACATATCAATTCAGATTTTGATAATTAGTGGGCACGTGACTTGGAGCTTTGCCCATCTATTTGGGATCCTTCCACCTTGGCCATCTGAATCTCAAGTCTCCCTGGGACATGACCTCAGAGTAGCATGCCTATTGCTCCCTACTCTGCCCACAAAAGATGCCAGAACAGCAGTACTTGTTTTCTTGTGCCTGTCCCAGCAGGAAACAGGCTACAGCATTCATTGGAGCCAAGTTGTGATCAAATCTATCCCTGGGAGCCAAGGAGAATTTACTGCTGGCCTGTGTGAGGGAAACAAAACTACGCAGGGAAGGTTTTGTGTGTCTGAGTGAGCAGGGAAGGGCAGAAAAGGCGGTATTTTGTTTCTCTTCAGTTTCTGATTTAACAAACACAAACATATTGGAGAACAAAGAAGGGCTGAACTTCTCTAGAATATGGGCTGGAAAGGGGTAGAGGACTACCATATCTGAAGTACTACCTCCCTGCCTGCACATGAACTCTGCCTGGGTCTTGGTGTTATTCCTTAGCCTTGGCAGCAAAGTAGCAACATCATCATGTGAGCATTGATGTTGTCTGATCTCACTTGCTAAAGATGGACAAATGAGACAAGGTTGCATACTTAAAAAAATGTAAAGTTAAAAAATTCATCTACAATGTTGTGTCTAAATTGGGCATTGATAGAATGCTAGAAGCAGAAGATCCTATTTGTCTCATCACCCTCTTCCTCCTAGTTTGTGGATGCCTTAGACAAGACACAGTCTATCTAGCCTATTGCAGAAGATTTTTGTGAGGATACAGTAGGAAAGGAAAAGCTTTATATGCCATTGTGAGCTTCTGGGTAGAAGAATACAATTAAAATATTAAGTTTTATTGTTGTTAGTTAGTTACAAAGTTGTGTCTGACCCATCATGATCCCATGGACAACATTCCTCCAGGCCTTCCTGTCCTCTACCATCCCCAGAGTCCATTTAAGCTCACGCCAACTGCTTCAGTGATTCCAGCCAGCCACCTCATTCTCTGCTGTCCCCTTCTTTTGCCCTCAATCATTCCCAATTGAAGGCCCAATTACAGTTTTAGGTACCAGTAATAATAAGCTGGTTGAAATTAAAATGAAGGTTATAATTTTAATAATTTAGGAACCACAAAACAGCAGTGTCAAGACCGAGGTTCTTTCTTCTATTACAGTTTACATTACCATTAAATTACTCTGGTGACTCCAATATTCCTCCTTGAGCACTTAATGTTGACCTGATCTTGCTCCCAGACCATGTTTTAAACAGCTTCATGCTGACTGCTTAAGCCAATGTACAGTCATGATATATAAACATCGCTGGTGATTAGGTTGCATGCTACTTCTGGTGACTATCAGGGGTTCAGTCCTCACTGGCTCAAGGTTGACTCAGAGTTCCATACTTCTGTGGTCAGTAAAATGAGAACCAAAATTGTTGGGGGCAATATGCTGCCTGTCAACCCTGAAGCCATTTGGAGCATCTTCAGGGCTGCCACAGCCAAGCTAGTTGGAGCTGTGGGAAGAGGGCGGGGGAATAGAGATAGCTGGGGACATGTAGTCAAAATAAAATTCTTTTTTATGGGAACCAAGGACACTCTCACCAGGTGTTGGGAAGGTGTGGAACCAACTAAAGTTTGGACTGTGACCTGATTGGAACATGTGCTGGACATGCAGAAAGGGGGGAGAACATTTACTTTTAATTGGGTGGGGAAAACCGTGGGACCTTAGAGTCTGGTTTTCATCAGATGTGCCAATATGACATGCCTAATAAATCTGTACTTTGGGGAACATTCAGGCCTCAGAGTTTTGATTGCATTGGGTCTGTAACTTGGAACCTTGACACTGACTCTGTTAAACCGCTTAGGGAGGACTGTACAGCAAAGCAGATAGATATATAAAGATATATAAAACTAAGTGCTATTGCTATTGCACATTCTCATTGTTGTGGAGATATCCCCATCAGCTCAGCTTTGATCTATCATTGTTAAATCCCCAGAAAAGCCCAGGTCTCTTAGGAGACATACAATTGGCTATTCATCAGTCAGTCAGAAACCACAAAATAGTGGCTTAACTTTTCTTAACTGCTTATTCATGGAGATGATGCACATAAAGACAGAAATGAGAATCAGGATAACTGGAAATGAAACTATCAAGAATTCATATCTGTACTGTAAAGATCTAAGAATCATTCATGAAGATAGCATCTCTAAAATGAGCTATTACCTAGGTTTATTATCTGGATGGCTGCTAAAAATCTTAAAATTACACACACCTAAACAACTTCGATCCAAATAGCTCCACTCAGACCTGTCTTTCAGGAGTTGAACAGTACGTACGGGTGAGCCTCTCTCACAGATAGATTTGCCCACATGATTCTGTGCCTAGGTAAGGTTTACCTAATGGAAATGTCTCCACTTGGAAATTCCAAGGGGAAACAGGAATAGGTAATGTTTTGTGATGTCTTTTGAAGAGGGCTGATTTGAGGGAAACTAAAGAACTGTAATAGGAACATTCAACTGCCAGAGGCTACGTGCTTTTATTCCCTCCCTCATATCCTTCTATTTATCCAAAATCCCCCCTCCCCCATTAACTGTCACTGAAGTATTTTGGACTATTCCTGGAGTGTACAAGACTTTAAGGGTAGGAAGGAACATTTACCTCCCATTAAACAGGCCTGTCAAACCTGCGGGCTGGATGCATCATGTGCAAGCCATGCCCACCCTAGCTAAGCAATGGCAAAAAAACAGTACACATGACACAATTGAATTTGACACCCATGCATTAGGACTATTAAGGAACTACTAGCAATGGCCTTTCCTAAATATATTTTTCCCCTAAACAACAGCAACAAAATGTAGCCTAGAAATACAACCATTTTGATCATAGAGGTGCAAGTGGGTGTTGTGAATGACAAACAGCGTTTAGGCTTCTTCCTACCAATTCAATTTCAATTTCAAATTTATTGGTCACATACACAGTCATACATGGTACGATATGCAGTGAAATGCTTACG